>VMDO01003571.1:0-140390 GCA_007922755.1 Pedetes capensis
CAGAATTAATAAAATATGTGAGATTTTTGGTTTAGCTTGTTTCATTTAGTGTAATGTTTTCAAAATCTATCAGTGTTGTAACATGTATCAATTCATTCTCTTTTATTGCCATTAATATGTCATTATATGTATACAGGGAATCATGTTTAGTTTGTTTCCTAAGTACAATGGGGTTGAGGTCTTCCACCTTTAGGATTAACGAATAATACCGATGTGAATATTTGTATACAAGTTTGGGTGGTCATACAGGTAAATACATGTGGACTTGCTGTGTCATATGGTAACTCTGTAAAACAATTTGAGAAATTTCTTAACTATTTTCAAAAATAGCTTTACCAATTTACATTCCTATCAGCATGGTACTAATTTTTCTACATCCATAACAGTGCATGTTATTATCTGTCTTTTCATTAAAGCAATCCTGGTTGGTAGGAAATAGTATAAAATGTAATCTTGATTTGCAGTTTCCTAATGACCAGTGGGGCTGGGATTTAGCTCAGTTCATAGAGCGCTGCGCTGCAGTCCCTCAGGACACGAGTTCAATTCCCAGCATTGTGAAAATGGGAGAAGGGCCTGGCAATCCACTCCCAAGGCAATCCCGAAACAGTCAGTTATTGAAAACCCTATGAGTGTCCTATGAGTCTCAACAACACCTAACAACAACAATGAATAGAGACCCACTTCTCAAGGAAAAGAAATCCTACATCATTTCAGTTTTCTGAAAACCACTTTTTCTCTGCAGTTACTTTGAATTGTACTTACTTTGAATTGTACAAAGAGAGAAAGAGGCTTCAGAAAATTTTATTTTTAAATAACTAGACATGCAGATAAGTAGAATGATATAAGATAGAGCATTATTATTGTTGTTATTGTTAGGTGCCCTCGAGTTGAGTTCAACTCATAGGGACCCTATGTACAGAAGATCGAAACACTTGCCCCTTCTGTGCCAGGCAAACGATCTTATTTATGTTTAAGCCCATTGTTGCAGACACTGTGTCAATCCATCTGGTGGAGGGTTTTGTTTATTGCGTTGACCTGCCACTCTCCCCAACATGATGTCCTTTTCCAGGGATTGATCTCTCCTGACTACATGTCCGAAATATGTAAGACACAGTCTGGCCATTCTTGCTTCCAAGGAGCACTCTGGTTGCACTTCTTCTAGGACAGATTTGTTGGTTCTTTTGGCAGTCCATATGATGCCACTGAAAATACCATGGCATGAATAAGACACACCTTCGTCTTCAAAGTGACATCTTTGCTTTTCAATACTCTAAAGAGACCTTTTGCCACAGCTTTCCCTAGAGCAATGCATCTTTTGATTTCTTGACTGCTGCTTCCACAGGTGTTGATTATAGACCAAACCCAAGCAAAATCTTGGACAACCTCAATCTTTTCTCCATTTATTGTGAAGTTGCATGCTGACCCAGTCATAAGGATTTTTGTTTTGTTGATGTTTAGTCCTAACCCATATTGGAAGGCTATGGTCTTTGATCTTCATCAGTAAATGTTTTAAATCCTCTTCAATTTCAGCAAGCAGAATGGTGTCATCTGCATAACACAGGTTGTTAATGAGTCTTCCTCCAATCTTGATGCCGCGTTCTTCCTCATAAAGTCCAGCTTCTCGGATTATTTGCTCAGCGTATAAATTGAAGAGATAGGGTGAAAGTATACAGCCCTGGTGCACACCTTTCTCAACTTTAAACCACTCAGTGTTTCCTTGTTCTATTCTAACAACTGCCTCCTGGTTCATGTACAGATTTCTCATGAGCACAATTAGGTATCCTGGTATTCCCATTTTCCGAAGGATTATCCATAATTTGTTATGATCCACACAATCAAATACCTTTGCATAGTCAATAAAACATAGATTCACATCTTTTTGATATTCTCTACTTTCAGCTAATATCCACCTGACATCAGCAATGATGTCCCTGGTTCTTCACCCTCTTCTGAATCCCGCTTGATTTTCAGGTAATTCCCTGTCTATATACTGTCTATATACTGCTGAAGTCGCTTCTGAATGATCTTTAGTAGAATTTTGCTGGTGTGTGATATTAATGATATTGTCTGATAGTTTGCACATTCAGTTGGATCCCCTTTTTTGGGAATAGGCACAAAAATGGATCTCTTCCAGTCAGTTGGCCAAGTAGCTGTTTTCCAAACCTGTTTGCACAAACATGTTAACACCTGCAGGGCTGCATCTGTTTTTTGAAACATCTGTATCCATATCCCATCAATTCCTGGAGCGTTGTGTTTCACCAGTTCTTTCAAGGCAGCTTCCACTTCGTCCTTCAACACCATTGGTTCCTCTTCATATGCAACCTCTTGGAATGACGGGTCATCTACCAATTCTTTCTTGTATAGTGACTCTGGTATTCTTCCCATCTTCTTTTGATGTTTCCTGCATCATTTAATATTTTCCCTGTAGAATCTTTCACTACTACACTCAAGGCTTGAATTTTTTCTTCACTTCTTTAAGCTTGAGAAACACAGAGCATGTTCTTCCCTTTTGGTTTTCTGCCTCCAGCTCCTTGCACATGTCATTATAATATTTGTTTTTTTCTTCTTGAGCTGCCTTCTGAAATCCTCTGTTTAGTTCCTTAACTTCATCATGTCTTCCTTTTGCTTTAGCTACTTGACATTCAAGGGCAAGGTCCAGTGTCTCTTTTGACATGTAATTTGGTCTTTTCTTCTTTTCTTGTCTTTTTAAGAACTTTTTGCTCTCTTCTTCTATGATATATTTTATATCATGCCACAACTCTTCTGGTCTCCTGTCATTTGTGTCTAATGCATTAAACCTATTTTTGAGGTGGTCTCTGAACTCAGGTGGGATATACTCAATGTCATACCATGGTTCTTATATACTTGTCCTAATTTTCTTCAACTTCAGTTTGAACTTGCATATGAGAAGTTGATGGTCTGATCCACAGTCAGACCTGGTCTTGTTTTGACATTTTGTACAGAGCTTTTCCATTGTCTCTGTCTCTTTCCACATATGTAGTGAATTTGATTCCTGTATGTTCCATCTGGTGAAGTCCACGTGTATAGTCTCCGTTTATGATGTCGAAAAAATGTATTTGTAATGAAAAGGTCATTGGTCTGACAAAATTCTATCATGCAATCTCCAGCTTAGCTTCTGTCACCAAGACCATATTTTCCAACTACTGAGCCTTCTTCTTTGTTTCCAACATTTGCATTCCAGTCACCAGTGATTATCAGTATGTCTTGACTACATGTTTGATCTATTTCAGATTGCAGAAGCTGATAGAAGTCTTCCCTTTCTTCATTTGTGGCCTTAGTGGTGGGTGCATAAATTTGAATAATAGTCACATTAACTGGCCTTCCTTGTAGGCATATGGATATTATTCTATCACTGACAATATTGTATTTCATGACAGATCTTGAAATGTCTTTTTTGATGATGAATGCAACCCCATTTCTCTTTAGTTTATCATTCCCAGCATAGTAGACCATATGATTTTCTGACTCAAAATGGCCTATGCCGGTCCATTTTATGTCACTGATGCCTGGAATGTCAATGTTTATGTGTTCCATTTCTCTTTAACGATTTCTAATTTTCCTAGATTCATACTACGTACTTTCCATGTTCCAATTATTAATGGATGTTTACAGTTGTTTCTCCTCATTTTGAGTCGTGCCACATCAGCAAATGGAGGTCCCTAGGGCTTTACTCCTTTTCCATTATCACAGTAGACTCTACTTTGAGGAATCAACTCTTCCCCAGTATTCTTTTGAGTGCCTTCCAACCTGGGGGGCTGCTATTCATAGCTATTCATAGAGTTTTCAATGGCTAGATGCTTTGGGAGTGGCTCGCCAGGTCCTACTCCCTAGTCTGTCTTAGTCTGGAAGCTCAGCTGAAAACCTGTCCACCATGGGTAATCTTGCTCTTATCCAAGGTACCAGTGGCAGAGCTCTCAGCCTCCTCACAACACACAAGCCCCCACAGTGCGGCAAACTGACAGACGTGTGGGGGTGAGCATTATGGTATTGCTTAAAATGATGAAATTAGAAACAATCTAAATGTTTACAACAGAACATTTAAATAAAACATGGTATGTCTATTGTTGTTGTTGTTGTTGTTGTTAGGTGCCATCGAGTCGGTATCCGACTCATAGCGACCCTCATGGGGTTTTTAATGGCTGACTGTTTCGTAGTTAGAATTATTATTGGAGTATTAAAATATTACCTTATTTTAGTATTCAATAAAGGAAAAAGATGCTCAAAACATAGGAGCAAATGGTAAAAATCAGTATTTAATATTACAGGTAAGATACAAGTCATTTAAAAATATTTATCTATTCAAATACTTTTTGGAAGGAAATGTAAGAAAATATCGGTTTATTGCAGCACTAGGAGTGATTTTATTTACTTTATACTTTCTATGTTTTCTATAGTAAGCACATAGTAATTACATATTCCAATAAAGTAAACAACATTTTAGTCTGAAGTTTGGGTATATAGTTTTCCTATGTTGGAAGCAGGTATAATATCATATTCCAAAATGAATAGATTTAATTAAAAATGAAAGAATAATGTAAGCATGATTAGTAAAATATCATTTATAATTATGTTTTCAGTTTAAAACTACTTCACCTGGGCACCTAGATGCATGCCTATAATCTAAGTGACTGGAAAGGCTAAGACAGGAAGATCATGAGTCTGAGGCAGGAGGCAGCCTGCTCAATTTAGGGAGAGCCTGTCTCAAAATAAAATAATTAATGTTGGGGACATGGGTGCAGCTCAGTGGTAAAGCACTTGCCTAGCAATTGTGGGGCCCTGGGTTCAGCCCTTAGTACTACAAAAGAAGAAAAAAGAAAAGAAGAAAAAGTTAGCCATCTAACATCAACCATTTATTTATTTACTTATGTATTTATTCATTCATTCATTTAAAACAAGCCTATTAATTGCACTTTATTTTGGAGCCCAATCTGCCATCAAAAATATTCAGATGAGAGCTAGGAGCGTGGCTCACTTGTCTGGCACTTACCTAGCATGCTCAAGGCCTTGGGTTCAATCCTCAAAACTCCAAAAAGAAAAAGGAAAAAAAAGAGTTATTACTATTTTAGCCAGTCTTCCTGTCACATGCCTGCAATCTCAGAGATTTGCGAAGTTGAGACAAGTGGATAACAGGTTTGATGCCAAAGAGAACCTGGACAATTTAGTGAGACATTGCCCAAATTTAAAAAGTTAAAAAACAGGGTGAAGGTGCAGCTCCATGGCAGAGCACTTGTCCAGCATGGATAAGGCCCTTGGTTCAAATAATAGCAACCAAAAAAAAAAAAAAGAAAGAAAAAAAAGAAAAAAGAAAAGAAAAAAAAAATTACTGATCTGATTTGCAGACTCAGGGCAAAAGAAAATATAAGCAGCACCCACAAGACTTGCTTCTAAAATCAAAATTTCAAAACACTAACAAAATTCTTTTCCACCATATTTTGCTTTACACAGATATTTAATAAGCTGTAAGTTAATTTTCCTGGTAGATTATTAAAGTTCAATCAAATTACATTAAAATACTGGTGTTGATGATGAACTGAAATCATAGCTTTAGGGAATTATGAACAACATAACTTTCTCTGGATGCTTCACGGTGCTATGGGTTGAACTGTGTCCCCTAAAATTTATGTGTTGAAATCCGAAGCCCTAATTCCTCAGAACATGACCTAATTTGGAGATAGTATTTTTGCAGAGGTGATCAAGTTAAAATGAAGTCATTAGGATGGAGCTTCATCCCATATGGCTGGTGTCCTTATAAAGAAAGGAAGTTTGGAGACAGAGAAGATGATATAAAGACACAAGGCGATGACTGTCTAATCCAAGAAGAAATACATGGAACAGATTCTCCCCTCACACATTTCGGATGGAATCAATCCTGTGGGCACCTTGATTTTTGACTTATAAACTTCAGAAATGTGAGACAATGTTTCTTTTCTTTAAACCAACCCGATTTTCCTTTGTTATTATGTCCTTGGCAAGCTAATACACGAGGGGAGATAAAATTAATTAATTAATTTCTGGAAGCCAGTCTTCCTTTTGCTTCTATTACTTTCTCCCTTGCATAACTCAGATTGCCTTTCATTTTCATTTGTCTTACCTTGAACTACAGAACAAATGTTGACTTTTCCACAATACTGACACCATATTAAACCCCCATGTTCTGGCAGGTATTTTCTTCCTGAGACAAGAACATTATACCCAGTGACAGAACCTGACACAAAGCAGTAACCTGTCAGAAGCTTTAATATATTGATGGCAACAAGATTGGAATGCCATTTACTGCTAAAGTTCAAATCAACAATTCTGTGGAGGGAGGACAGGATGCTAAAATCACAAATGACTTTTTTTAATCCAAAATGTAAAAAAGTCAATATCTTTTTAAAAAATTTTTATGACTTTAGTTCAATGAATTTTTAAAGGCAAATATTAGAAAGGCTGCATTGAGGTGCTTCTTCCTTGAAAACTGCCAATATGTTTTTGTTTATCAGAAAAGGAAACAAATTTAATACAATCGGAAAGATCAGAAAAGAAAAAAACAGTACAGTGGGAGACAAAATTTTCCTCTATTCACAGATATTTTTGTTTCAATTTATGTATGTGTTTTCTGTTAAATGAGGAAAAATATGGTTTTGCCAAGCATTAGAGATTAAGTAAATACAGGAAGAATGAAGAAATTGTGATCCTTTTATCTCTTCCTTGTCAGATATGTTGATGTCCATTTCATTTAAGATTAATTTTATTATGAAGTTAGGGTGTTTCTGATTTATATATTGCTTAATATAAATAAATATTTTTTCTACATGCATACTTTGTAACATTTATGACATACTTAACTTTTTGTTTCATAGGTTTCTTTTTTCATTCTAATATGAATAATCTATATACATGAAAACTTTTAGCACTTTTTGAAATACTATTTGAACTTCACTACATTTGACATTATCAATAGTTTCAATGCACCTATCCACTGCTAAGCCACAGAATGTTCTAAAATGTGTTCTGATCTAGGTGCTCTTATGCTCAATTGTATTTCCATTGACTTGGGAAGCTGAAGCAGTATGATAACAAGTTTGAGGCCATAGACACCTGGCACAATTAGTGAGACCTGTCTTAAAATTTTAAAAAATTAATAATTAAAAATTGGCCTAGGCAGTACAGCTTAGTGGTACAGAAATTGTTTAGCATATATGATACCCTGGGTTCAACCCACACATACTGAAAAAATAAAAACAAAACAACATATTCTTTAAGAATTCACATGTATATATATTTTAGAGGATGGCACACCACATATAAAAATGAACATTTTTAAGTTGAATTTTCAATGTAGCTTCATCAATTGTAACAAATGCATCATTCTGATGGGAGATATTGCTAAAGGAAAAGGCTACTCATGTATGATGGAAGGCAAGGTTAATAGGAAATCTTTGCACCTTCTTGTCAATTTTGCTTCAAATCTAAATTTCCCTAATAGATAAAGTCTAATGATGAAAAAGTTGAGACATTCAACTTTTTTCATTTCCAGTACTCTATGGGTTATTTTGTTGTTGTTGTTGTTAGGTGCCGTTGAGTGGGTATCTGACTCAGAGCGACCCTCTGTACAACAGGGGAAACACTATTGTCAGTGCTTCTCTGCTGTTCATAGGGTTTTCAAGGGCAGATTGATTTTTGGGAGAGGGTTTCCAGGTCCTTCTCCCAAGCCTACAGCTTCTGGTTTTCCCAGGTGGTCTCCCATCCAGGTACTAACCAGGTCCGACCCTGCCTAGCTTCCGAGATCTGACGGGATCTGATGCCACAGGGCTACCGCTGCAGGCTTATGGGTTATTTTAGGTTCTTTAATTTCTCAGAAGCAGTTTATAATTGGTTTGTTAATGTTGACACAATAATTTGCATGGATTTTGATTGAGATTGCATTAATGTATAGATTAACTTGGGAAATAATGATTTTAACTATGTTAAATATTTCAAGTCATGAAATCGAAGTATTTCTCCCTTTGTATAGGCATTGCTTGCTTTTCTCAGAGTTTTATAATTTTCAACACACATAAATCCTTTACATGTATCTTTAAATGTACAATTGTCTCATTTTCATTGTTATTTTAAGTGATTCGTTTTGAATTCTATTTCTTACTAGTACAGAGGACAGTAATTGAAGTTTACATATAACTTTTTTCTTGTGAACTTGCTATACTAGCTTAGTATTTTTGACAATACCTTTGGATTTTACACATAAATAATTACATTTGCAAATAAAGAGCTTGATTTCTTCTTTCACAATCTATATCCATAAATAGTTTCCCTACCCATCAAATTCATGTATTTCCACCATAATGTTTATTAATTCTGATCAGTTTTATTTTTCTTTAGCACAATAAGTATCCCCAAATCATTGGTAAATCCTTTATTAGTATTTCAGAGAGCCTGAAGAGAGACACTCAAGAGCCAATGTCTAAAGAAAATCAGAAACAATATATAGCTTATTTTCTTCAATTATTGCTGTTCCTGGGTATCTCCTATTTGTGTTTAACAGGTAAGCTTTCTTCAGTAAGAGGTTCTGTAACTGAGATGGACATCTTCAATTGCCTACAGAAACCTGGTTCACTAAATGTGATGCCCCCTTTTCAATCTCAAGAGTTATTTTGAATGAATTTGTAAACAATTTTGTAACTGCCTTTATGAGTCATATTAATGATGATTGTCAAATATTCTCTTGCATCACTACAAATATCATTGCTAGTAAAGTAGTTATTAGTCATAAAATTTTACTGAAAATTATATGACAAATTGGAGCTGTGGAAGTGAGAATTATAGTTATTCAAAATTCCATTTGACAAGCTTGTCATTATTGTTAAGATTTTATGAAGAAATAACATTTTACATTACAAAAATAAAAGTTAAAACTAATAAAAATTAAGAGTTTTCCTACTAATTCTTTGGATAAGATATTTGCTTATACAAAACATCAGTGAAAATTGTTTTATAAAGATGATTTACTCACTCTGTTTTAAAAATCAAAGGCTTAAATGCTTATCAGAATTTCTATATCCACTACTTACAGGAATAGTAATTTACTTACATAAAATATTCTCACTGAATATCTACCACAAAACATTGAAAATATCCAAAATATCTCAATATTCCTAGCCATTAGGGAAATGCAAATCAAAACAACACTGAGATTCCTCCTTACTCCAGTAAGAATGGCCAAGATCAATAAAACAAATAACAACAAATGCTGGCGAGGTTGAAGAGAAAAGGGAACCATTTTACACTGCTGGTGAAGCTGTGAATTAGTCCAACCACTTTAGAAATCAATATGGAGGTACTTAGAAAACTAAAAAGAGATCTACCATATGACCCAGCTATAACAATATTGGGAATATACCCAAAGGGAGATGAGTCATCATACCACAGAGACACCTGCACCTCCATGTTCAATGCAGCACTTTTCACAATAATAAGGATATGGAATCAACCAAAGTGTCCAGGAACAGAAGAATGGATAAAATAGCTGTGGTACATATACACAATGGAATACTACTCAGCAATCAGAAAAAAAGAATTTTCAAGAAAATTTGAAATGCAAATTTTTGATGTATGTTGCTAAAAACAATGCACTGCTTTCCTCACTTAATTTTAAATAATTACTATTCTTTGAAAGACTCCAAAACAAATATTTCCCATTATTCAGATGTTATTATTATTATTATTATTAATGATCATTATTCAATATATTTTTTTCTATCCAAGATTCTTCTTTGCTTAGAAGCAATTAAGATGAAATGTAGCCAAGTACAATCACAATTCAGCATATAACAACAAATCTCAATGTGTCTAAGAAAGGCATACTTGGTTATTGTCTTTTGTGGAACTGCTTTATTAAATTGTAAATTAAATGAGGTTAACATTAATAATCTCAATCCAAATATTTAACTACCAAATTTTATTTGAGGTGGAAGTTTTTTTTTTTAAAGCCTTTTCATTTGTCTATTTTCTGTGTGGTTATGTGGCAGAGGAATGGCTTTCTATGCTGCTGCTATAGTAGCTTTCTTCATTGTTTGACTCTGTTGACCACAAGCATTTGTCTCATGAATTAAGTGCTAGGACTGCATTGATTTATCTGTTGTAGAACTTGTACTGGTTTAAATGTAATTATTTCTTGTGTATGCACCTTGTTGAATTAGGATTAATGCGTTTATCCATCTAAAACATATTTTGTCATATTTTGTGGAACACCTGGGCACTTTAAAATGAACAAAAGTTCAAGAAATTTATAAATAATAAAGTTTCTGGGATTATTCTTGCTCTTGAGCTCCAATTTTATCCCATTATGATCTGATAAGGAATAAGAGATAATTTCTACTTTTTTGTATTTGTTGAGGGAGTCCTTACGGACTAGCATATGATCTATCTTAGAAAACGTTCCATGTCGAGCTGAAAAGAATGTGTATTCCTCATCATGTGGATGAAAAATTCTGTGAGATCCAACTGGTTTAGGGTGGAGGCTAGGTTTGATGTTTCTCTGTTGATTTTTCATTTTGATGACCTTTCTCTTGATAAAAGTGGGATATTGAAGTTTCCCATTATTATTGATTCTGCTCCAATAAAGTTCTTTCTATTCCATAAGGTTTGTCTTATAAAGCTAGGTGCCCCTATGTTTGGGGCATAAATATTAAGGAGCATTATTGATTCTTGATCAATTGTTCCTTGTATTCAAATAAACCTATCCATTTAGCCAGAAACCCACTTCCACAGTAACAGCTGTAATTACCTGCTAAATAAGATCACTTATACTTGAGTCAGAATCAAAAAAATCACAAAATAAAATTTATTCATATAATTGTTAATTCAGTTTACTTAAAATCTCAACTTTCGTAGTCACTATTTTATCAACGTAGTTGAAAGCTGTATTTTCCAAGTGCTTTGAAATGAAACACTAATGATTCTTAAAGTACATCTGCCAAATAGTGGTTTAAGGAAGTTTTTCATGATGAACACCTTCTGTGGTTAGTATATTCTATAATTTGGAGATTGGCAGTATAATGGCAAAAAGCTCAGTAAGCTGTTTAATGCTGATGAGAGTTTCATGGCTTATTTCTTACATGCAGCTGTTGGAAGATTGCTGCAGCACAATGATGCTGCTAACATAATGGCTTTGATATTGAGTTCTTGGGACAGGTATGGTTCTGTAAGCTCTCCAGCTGCTGGTACTCAAAACTTGTTCTCTTAAAATTTCTAGTACAGCTTACACTAGGTGCCTTGTAAGAAGGGCTTGGAGAGTCTCTGCTCTGCACACTTCCCACTCTGGAGGCACTATATAGTATAACACATATGGCCATGGAGAGTTTTACGCAGGTCATAGAACATTGCTCCTAAGTGGAAGTTGAGAAGCTGCACAATAACAGAATTTTAGAAGAATTGTATTTCATATGTAACTGTATTTAATGTTTAATTGTTAAAATAAATTCGATTTAAAATTGCAGTTTGTTGTTTTTAATCTCAATGATAAGCTTATATTGAATATATAATTGCTGCTAAATAGCTGAGAAAATTAAAAGTGGGCGAAATTAAGTAACTCAGCTAAAACAACATATTTGAAGACTGATAGAGACAGAATGCAGTGTAAGACTTCTTGGCCTTGATACATTTGCAAGGTAGTGCTGCAAAACCTTAGACATGTACTTTATGGTTTTAATTCATAATCTCAAATGTAAACTGATGTTCATTAATTTGTTAACACAGCAAGTTTTTTTAAAGATTGATTGTGCCAATTTTTTTCATAAGAGCTATAATGATATTTGTGAACCCTGATAACTGCATGGTTTTTCTCCCAAATACAATATGTGGATTTGAGATAGATGAATGGAACACATATTTTAGGCCAAAATTATAAGTATTTTAAAGCATGATGTAGTATTTCTTAAGTTTGTTTGAAGATCCATGATAATAAATGAAAATTGAAGTTCTGCCTAGATTTCAGAAGCTAAACAGAGTTGTACCTGTTTAGTACTTGGATGGAAGACCACTTGGGAATACTAGGTGCTGTAGACTCGGGAGAGGGAACCAACAGTCCACTCCCAAAACAATCAGCCATTGAAAACCCTATGAATAGCAGAGAAACAATGACAATAGTGCCAGGCATTGCACAGTGTTTGGGGAGTGTTTCATCCATTGTGTATAGAGTCAATATGAGTCAGACCTGACTCCAGGGCACCTACTAACAACAACGACGTACTATTCTGGGATGAAAGTAACTATGGTGCTTTGATTATGAGATAATTAGAGGAAATGTTAAGATAAAATTCTCAGATTTCATTTAAACTTAAAAGAAAGTACTATCCTATCAAATTTATTGGGGCAAGTGTGCAAAGGGAGCAATTACATTGCTTTACAACAATGTCCCTGGGGTCCTGTTTGTTCAGTGTAATGATTACAGCTAAGAAACAATTTTATAGCAGATTTGTACCTCAAAACTGTTAGATCTAGCCCGCAAATATATTATATTCAGTCAATTCAATGTTAAAATATATAAGTATTATTTTATGATATGTTTGTTCATATGAATATTAGTATTTCTTGATTGATGATCATAATTAAATGCACAATATTTTGCATGGATGTTAAAGTCTGATGGGAATTAAAACAAATTGTGAAAATGTCTGTAGCATTTTATATATTTGAATATAAGAAGAAAATATATAGAAAATGTTGAACATTTAAAGCCTTAATTAGTAGATGGAATATGGGTACCTGTATTCTTTACATATGTCCAAAAAAGTTAATAATCACATAGCCTTTAAAAAGTAATACACCAGAAGGTTTTCTATAGGAAATGAGTTAATAGGTCCATTGTGCATGAAATCCCATTTTGTTAAATGAAACAAGCCCATTGGTCTTTATTGATCTTGTTACTTTTAGACTGGTTATGCCTCCTGGTTGCCTTCTATTTAATCATCACTACTATGTGAATGTAGAAAAATAAATCATCTTGAAAATTTCAATGATCAGTTTTCTTAAAATTCATTTCTAATTAATACTGTCACCAAATATCTTGTCATAAACTTTCTCATTTAATACTATTTTGGAAATAATCAGTATGTTAAGTAGGAAGGAGTGATGAAATGAAGTGGTGTCTGATTATATAAAAGCAATAAATTGGATTTACAGTGTTGAATTTTCAGGTCAGTGGATTTATAATGGAAGAAACATTTTAGACTAATTACATCAAAATCAGTTACACACATATGCACATGCACATATGTGCACACACATACTTCCATATGCATTATTTCAGATCTTAGTAGATGAAACAAGAAAAGAGGAATTTTCACTGATTTTTAACTTTACCCTAAAAATGTAATGAAAAGCACTGTTGGGGACCAGCATTATTGGGGATATGTCTATAATCCCATTATAAAACAAACTTTAAACAGCTGAACTTCACAATAGCAATGGAAAAGATGATTATGGTAGAGGTAACAGTAGTTTAAAGAGGAAAAGATAAAGAACCTGATGAAAAATGGATTTTTCTCCAACGATTTCCTATAATGAAGTTTAAAACTTCAAACTCTGATGACTGTATTTCCTACTATGTTATTATCACACTGCTTTATTTTTCTTTTGATAGAGTTTTCCTTTGCAGCTCAGCTCTACCTCCTGAGTACTGGGGTTAAATGCATGTGCTATCATGCATAGTAACACTGTTCCTTTTGAACACTCGGATAAAATAAAAACAGCCTCTCAAATTTGTGTGCATATATTTTAAAAACATGATGGCCCTTTTGTTTATCTTATCTGATAGAATAGTTCCTCAGCTTGAAGGAGAAATTTAATAATTCTTAGTTATGACCAGGGTTTGTAATCTCAGAGGGTAGAGACTTAGAGGCCAGAGACAGCCTGTGTGGTTTAGGGAGACCATATCTCAAAAAAAAAAAAAAAAATTAAAAGGGGGCTGGCAAGGAAGCTCAGTTGCAGAATACTTTCAAAGTATGCACAAGGCCCTGGGTTCAGCTGCCAAATACCAAAAAAAGGAAAAGGAAAAAAGAAAAATATATAGTTGGGTACAAAAAACAGACTTGTTATTGGCTAAATATTTTACTTTCTCCAAATATATGCATGCCCCTGTATCTATCAGCTTGTTGAGCTGTGGGGACTTCTGTGTTGCTATGATGCTAAAAGCTGTGCTATGGATATTTCAGATACCTACAGGGCTACCAAATGTGGACAGGTTTCAGCTGAGCTTCTAGACTAAGACTGAGTAGGGAGAAGGACCAGACAGCCCACTTCCAAAACAATTAGCTATTGAAAACCCTATGAACAGCATAGAAGCATTGTCAAATATAGTGCTGGAAAATGAGCCTGTCAGGCTGGAAGGCATTCAAGGAATGACTGGGGAAGAGTTGCCTCCTCAAAATAGTGTCAACCTTAATGATGAGAGTGGAGTAAAGTCCCTGGGACCTCCGTTTGCTGATGTAGAATGACTGAAAATGAGAAGAAATACAATGACTGCAACAGTGGACTCAAACATAAAAAATGATCATGTTTATGGCACAATGTGTACATAGGGTTGCTATGAGTCCAATGATCTATATGGCTATATGGCACCTAACAACAAGAAGTATATGCATGAACATATAAATATACACCACATGTATTTCCCTCTCTCTCTCTCTCTCTCTCTCTCTCTCTGTGTGTGTGTGTGTGTGTGTGTGTGTGTGTTTATAACTAGGAAATATATTCATTTATTTATCTATTTTGTGGTATTTGGGAGTTGAACCCAGGACCTCAGTGGGCAGCACTGACAGCCCATTATTTATTTATTTATTTATTTATTTATTTATTTTCTATTTTGAATTAAGGTCTACCTAAATTACGCATGTTGCCTCTGGTCTGGGGTCGCAATCTTCCTAGCTCCACCTCCCATGTTACTCTGATTTCAGATTTCAGGCATGTGCCACCATGCCTGGCTCACAACTAAAAATTATTATTAATTTCTCCTTCAAACTAAAGCATGATTCTCTCAGATAATAAAAATAGAAAGGTCAATATAAAGGCTCTTTTAAAATATATACATATGAACTTGAGAGACAGTAATTATCTTATTTCAGTCTTCAAAAGGACCAATGTATCCAGGCATGATGTGACATGCCTTTAATCCCATTATTCATGGGGTTGAATTGGGCTCTAAAATAAGACTCTATCAAAAAAATAAGAAAAAAAAAACAAGCATTGTAGTAATAGCATAGCATAGTAGGCAGTACAATCATCTGACTTTGAAGTTCAAACTCCATTCTAGGAAACAATTAGGAAAAAAATCCATCTTTCATCAAATTCTTTATTTGTTTTCTTTTTAAACTACTATTACCTTTACCACAATCATCTTTTCCATGGCTACTGTACTAGTTCAGTTTAAAGTTTTGTTATAATATGGTACAATTTGAGCATCACTTACTCAACTCTCTGATATCCAAAACCCAAATCTTTTAAAAAACCAACATGATTTCACAAGCAGAAAAATTCACATCTGATCTCATGTAATATGTCTCAGCTAAAATGCAGGTGTATAACACACATTTTATTCATGATTCCCTAGTGAAAAAAGAAACTTACACCTCTCTTCAGCTGCAGCGTATTGTTTGTGTGTCCTCAGATGTCTCCATACAAGCACACCTACAAAAGATAATGAAATTGCAGATGTGCAGTTTGGATGCTGCCAGTGAAAGTTTCCACAAGATGGCCTTTATCAACCTAGCACCTACATTCAACATTCTTGTGAAAGTTTTGCTTATATGAGGTATGATAAAAAGTTGTAGTCAATTTTATTTATGAAAATAATTATTACAGTGAAAGACACATTGCCATTATCTCCCCTGAAAATACTACCTCCCCTGGCTTTGCACACACTCATAATTTTTGCCACTGTGTGAAGCAGTTCTGGAAGTCCACTTGCATGAATGTGTTTAGTTTCATCCTCCATCAAACACTACTCCATATCACATATAGCTTCTGGTACAGCAATTTCTGTCACATAAAAATATTACAGTGTGTCCTCATCCATTTTATTCTCTGGACCTGGCACCACATCACTTCTAGCTCTTCCCCAAAGTCAAAATGACCATGAAAGGTAAATGTTTTGAATACTCTCCAGATTTCAAATCAGGAGAGCACAATTAAAGACACTCAAGAAGTCAGAATTTCAGAACCCTTCTCCCTTCTGGCAGTGACAATAATAATGGGATAAATATGTTCAGGGTCAGGATGAGTATTTTTAGGGGGATTAATCCCTGTATATCTTTTACTGTAATATTTTTATTTAAAGATTTGCAATATTTTTTTGTCACATCTACAATGTTCTGTGAGGGAAAAGGGCCTGGCAATCCACTCCCAAGGCAATCCCGAAACAGTCAGCCATTGAAAACCCTATGAGAGTCGCTATGAGTGTGATACTGACTCGAAGGCACCTAACAACTAACAACAACAATGTTCTGTATTATAAGGCGTACAGATATTGTTGAAAATTCCAAGAAGGCCAGCATATACTGCTGTGGGTAATCATGAAAAGAAACAGAGGAACCTTTTATGTTGCTCTTTAGTCTAGAATGTCAAGCTGTTCCAGAAATGGAGCAATGGTATGAGGTTGAAACTATTTCCATGTATAACCTGAAGATCCAGGATAAACCAATGAAGTGATTAGTAGAAATTAAAAACAGACGAACTCTCTATAAAACTAAAATTTAAGATCTGGATCATCTATTGAAAAGGGGAATCCATCAGGGACACAGTGGACATGTGTCACTTAATAAAATGCTGGTCATAAAATAAGATCAAAATGAATTTGTTGCTGGAGATTTAAAGCTAAAGCTTCCAGCTCCAGAAGTTACAACAGAATAGACATGGCCACCAGTCACAAGTATACCAATTAAAGAGACAAAGTAATGGTGCAAAGCAGAGAAAAGAGATTTAATCAATGTACAAATTAGGAAGTTGTTGTTGTTAAGTGTCATCAAGTTGAATCTAATTCATAGAGACCTTCATAACATTTTCAATGGCTGTTTCAGGATTGTTTGGGAGTGGATGGACATCCTTCTCCCAGGACATTAGGAAGAGGAACTGATAAAGGAGTCCAGTGACTCCAAGTCCATCTCTGGAGCACTAACATGAGCTTTTGGGTTAAGTGGAGGAAGAGCTGGGGCAAGGGGCAAGAAGTATGCATAATGGAGTCAATGTGTAGTCTTGTCAGTCATTACCTCAGTTCTGGCTCTGAAAGGAGGTCCCAAGAAATTGTTATCACTATCATCACTTGTACTCTACTATGGACTGCCAAAAGAACCAACAGTTCTGTCCTAGAAGTGAAACCAGAGTGTTCCTTGGAGGCAAGGATGGTTAGATTGCACCTTATGCATTTTCGACATGTTGTCAGGAGGGTCCAATCACTGGAGATGGACATTTATGCTTGGGAGAGTGGCAGGGCTGTGAAAAAAAAGCCAGACGCTCAACTAGTTGGATTGACACAGTGTCTGCAACAATGGGCTTACACATAAAAAAGATTGTGTGAGTGGCATAGGACTGGGGAGAGTGTTTCATTCTGTTGTACATAGGGTCACCATGAGTCAGACTTGATGTCACAGCACCTAACAACAATCATCGCTTGAGAGAAAATTTCAATCTCTTGTCAAAAATATGTTTATCAATGAATGTACCTGGAATACAAGATAACTGCAGTTTTAGGGCAAGGACCAGACAGATGTAATCTGGAATAGGACACTTGTGGGCCCAAGTGTGGAGTCAATGTTTTTTAGCAAAAGCAATATCTTAAATGCCTACTATAAACTGAAAATTCAAGGAATTGTGAATATACAGCAGATAAATCACATAGATTCAAAAATGTCATTATATTTTTAAAGATATATGGTAATAAAGCATTTTCTCTTCATAAAGCAGTGGAGAAATTCATTAAAGTATGAAAATTTTCAGGGCTTGCTAGGTAGAGAGGGTCTTGCTTTATAGCCCAGCCTGACCTCAACTCATGCTCTTCCTTTCCTAATCTTCCTCAGCTCTCGGACTATCGCTGTGTGCCACCAACCCCCATGAAGAAGTCAATATTGAAGAAGTTTGTAATATTGATAGTACCACTTTAGTTGTTCATTAATTGACAGATGGTGAAATAGCCAAAATAATTGCAAATCAAAATAATTGTGGTAATATGCATAATAATTGTGAAGCTATATTGTAGTTTTGAATATCTCCCAAACATCCCTTTCTGGCTTGGTCCCTAGTGTGATGCTATTCCTAGGCAGTGGAGTATTAAGAGGTAGAGTTTAGTAGGAAGTCTTTACATCATTGCAGGCATGCCTTTAAATGGGATTGTGGGACCTTAGCTCATTCATACTCCTTTTACTCCTTGGTTTGTGATGAAGTGAGAGGTTTTCTTCTACCCAGTTCTCCCACTGTGACATATTACCTCACCACGAAGTCCAAAGCCATAAGATCAGTTGGTCATGAACTGAAACTTACAGCATTAAGTTTAAAACAAAATTTTTGTCTTTTATAATTTTATTATATTCCAGGTATTTGTTGTAGTAATGGGAAGCTTACTAACACAGATGACATTGTTACCACTCTAATAAAAGTACCTATCAATAATATAGAACTGTGGATTAGCTCAGTTGGTAAAATGCTTCTCTGTGCACTCTGAGGCCCTGGGTTTGATCTCTAACACTGCAAAGAGGGGAGAAGGACTTGGCAGCTCACTTCTGAAACAATACTGAAACAATTAACAATGAAAACCTTATGACTATCAGACAAGCACTAAGTGCCAGGCATGACAGTGTTGGGAAATCCTTCGTTCTGTTGTACATAGGGTTGCTATGAGTTGGGATCTGACTTGGTATCACCTAACAACAACAACAATACACATGAAATAATAAAAATGAGTGATGGGCTTATTGAAGGATGAGAGCAGTGTACATATGTGATAGAAAAATAAATCATGTTAGATTTTAAAACCAAAGGGCGAGACTTCTAAGACTGTACCTTGTTAATGAGGCAGATGATTCTTGAAGAAATGTTTTAAAAATTCATCCAGAAAATGCCTCCTTAGTCCTAGTTACTCACTTCCTGGGCCCTCAACCACTTCTTTTGATATTCCTCACCTAAAACACTAAAACAAAAAAAGGATACAACACCATATTTTAATCTAAACATAGCATTGTAGGTGGAGACTGAACGCTGTCATCGTTACTTATTGCTGGGGTTTATGACCAGAAACAGGTATTCTGGTGATGCTCTTGTACTGCTTAGTTACCCTGAAAACACGTTCTTTTTTAATTTTATCAATGATATGCCATATTTTTGGTAAGCATATATGTGTGAATAAAACATGACTAGATGATTAGTGGTTGCATATAGATTCAGAAAAATGAACGACAGTGGTGTGGAAAATTGCTCAAATGCACACAGTCAGTCTGGTGTGCTTATGACAAACACATAGTCCTTGAACCCTTAACTTATTCTGGGGATTTGATAAGGCAGTAGATCTCCTTCATTGGGGGATTCAGCATTGGAGAAATGACTCTTTTTTCCCCTGCTCCATGTCTCAGATGGCCATGACTTCATGCCATCTTGAGAGGGAAGCAATTATATGAGACTGTGATACCTTAGGAGGCCTTAAAACAAAGAATTATCCCTGGTTGAGAGCCTGGGAGTGACCTACCACAACGCTGGTCTGCTACACAGCTGCAGCAGGCACTTACGGTGAGGTGGGAGATGGGACACTAACACGATGAGAGATTCAGGCAGCAAAAGTCTTGGGAAAATTCCTCAGAAGCAAGCACCACCTACTGAGGATAGGAGACTAGTTCATCTCCTGAGGGGAACTAAGGAAGATGTCCACTCTGAGCCATGGTCTGATAAAAAGACTCCATCTTTGAAGTTTTATCAAAAATGATGTAATAGTTGCATAATAGAAATAGCAAATGCCCGATACTCTGTACATTACCAATACTTATCAATAAAGAAAAAAAAAAGACTCCAAATCATCACCATCTATACCTAACAGACTCCAATAATACAGGTCAGAAAAAGAAGGCCCTCCTGTATTTTTGTTTCTTGTTATTTTCCATTCTTCCTGCTGTGCTGGAAATTAAATTGAATACATTTCAGGGGTTAAGTTCTGTGTCACTATAGAGTACCCTCTGCTTTTTTTTTCTTACTTTTGCTTGGAGAATAGATGACATTGGATTGTGCAGGATGACTCTGGCCTGGGCCTCAAGATCCTCCTGCCTTAGATCCCCATGACTTTGCAGAGAAGAAAGTTGCTGTTGGCTTTTTTTTTCTCTTTTCTCTCTTTTATTCTATTCTCCCCTCCTTTTGTCATTACTTTTAATTTCTTCATTTTTCTTTTTCTAAAGTAAGTTTTATTTTTTCTCTTTAAGGTCTTAAAATCTTTTCTTGCCTATGTATTATCTTTTTCTATTTACTGTACTTTAAATGTCTTAGAATTGCTACTTCTCATTGCCCTCCATGTTTATCTCTCTATATAACTTTTTCTTTATCATGCAATCATATTTTTATCTTTTGATCCTTTCCCTCCCTCTTCCTAATTCTCATTTTATTTATAGGTCTCCTTTTCCCTTTCTTTTATTTCACCCTTGAGTCACCCTTCTCTTGCCACTCTCTCTACCTCCCCTTCATAGTCCCAGTAAATACTATTTATAATTTCATCTTAAATATTTTATAACTTAGCTTACTCTGTACTGTTATTACCATTCTTTGTACTATGAGTATTGGTAGTGTAGCAGTTAACTTTAAGTTATCTTAACCATATTTCTATATCTAGTTGTTCAGGTATTATTCCTCTTATGGTAGCTTGTCTTCCTTTCAAGTTGTGGCACTGGAGATTGTGATCTCAAGAGAAGGCCACTCACTATGAAGATCTTCAAATAAAATGTGAAATGATATCCATCCCTATAAATGCACTAATCACAAATCAGAACCACAAGAAATAATAAAAACAAGACAACACATCTCTTCCAAGAGACCATGATTCTTTAACAACTGAACCCAAAGATAATGAAATAGTTAAAATATCAGACAAAGAAATTCAAAGTTTAGTTGTAAAAATGATCAATGACTTCAAAAATGACACAAAAAAGCAAATTAATGAAGAAAGGAAATCAATATAGGACCTACGTCAGGAAGTCACCAATACTACCAAAATGGATGAGAAATTCAGCAAGGAAAGTGATATTTGGAAAAATAAAAGAAGTATTGGAAATGAAGAACTCAATAAAACAAAAACAACAACAAAAAAAGAAAAAAACAAAACAGCGTAGAAAACATCATCACTAGACTAGATGAAGCAAAATATAGAACATCAGGAATGAAAGACAAGGTTGAGGAATATTACATTCAAGTATCAACAAAGAAAATAAATGAATAAATAAAAGATGTTATCACCACTTCCAAGAACTTTGAGACATGACCAGGAGACCAGACCTAAGAATCCGTGTGGTAGAAGAGGAGCTTGAAATAAAAACTAAAAGCATAGAAAGCTTATTCAGTGGAACTTGTTAGATGCCATCTAATCTGGTATGACTCATGGTGACCCTATGTAGAACAGAACTAAACACTCCCCAACTCTGTATCAGACACACCATCTTTTTTAATGTTTAAGACCTTTGCTGCCCCCAGTGTCAGTCCATCTACTTGAAGATTTACCTTGTTTTCATTGAGCCACCACTTTCCTAAACATGATGTCTTTCTTCAGGGATTGATCCCTCCTGACAATACATCTAAAATATATTAGAGGAAGTTTGGCCATCCTTACTTCCAAGGAGGATTCTGGTTGCATTTCTTCTAGAGAATATCTGCAAGTTCTTTTGGCAGCCCATGGTATACTAAATATTGCTCTCCAGCACCGTAATTCAAAAGCATCAATTCTTCTCCTGTCTCCCTTTTTAAAGGTCCAGTTTTTATAAGAATATGATGCAACTGAAAATACTATGGCATGAGTCAGGCAAATCATCTTCAATGTGACATTTTTTCTTTTCAGAACTTAAAGAGGTCTTTTGCAACAGCTTTTCCCAACACAATATGTCTTTTGATTTCTTGACAACTACTTCCATGGGTATTGATTGTAGAACCAATCTCAATCTCAATCATTTCCCATTTATCATGAAGTTAGGTACTGACCCAGTTGTAAAGACTTTTGTTCTGTTCATGTTGAGGAACAGTCCATATTGAAGACTGTACTTTGATCTTTGTCAGTAAATGTTTCAATTCCTCTTCACTTTCACCAAGCAAAGTTGTGTTATCTGTATAATGCTGGTTGACAATGAGTTTTCTTCTGCCAGGTCCATTTCCACTCATGATGGGTAAACTGAGTCCCCACATGAGGAAGGGTACCTTTAAAAGGACATCAGAGGGAATGTCCACCAAAAGGGGAAAAGTACCTCAAAGCCTTCAGAGGGAAATTCTGGTCAAAAGGCGAAGAGTACCTCTAAAAGAAGGTCTCTTCATGGAAAAGGACTTGGAATCTCATCTTTTCTTTTTCCTAAATTTGAATTAGTCACTCTTTTCTTCATATTGTGGATTTTTGGGAAAATAATGAAAAATAAGTAATGAATGTAAATATATAATCTTTTCTGTGAGCAATACTAATTCAGAGCAAGAGTTAAGAAACCTCCCTAACAGGCCTACAACAGAAAATTCTTGGGTAACTGCCGACACCATGAACTCCTTGAGTCAACACAGTACAAAAGCCTCCCTGACAATTTATCATGGAAGTGCTTATCTATCTAAAGGCATACCTTGGTTTCCAGCTAGAGAAATAGAGTAAGGGCTGCTGTTCTGGTCAGCCTCATCTTCCACTGTTATTATGACTGCCAGGTGTGTGTAAAACTGTACATATTTTTACTACTTGCATGGCCTAAGCCTAAAAAGACTGTATAAAAAATGAGCTCTCTGAACAATAAATGGCCTCTGAGCTGCTGTGTTTCTTACTCCCATCGCCAACTCCTCATCTGCCTTCAGGAAACCCTGGATCTTAGGCTGTAGTCATGGGCTGTGGCATTCTTCTAATACTGATGCCACATTATTCCTCATAAAGTCCAAATTCTAATATTATTTTCTTCTCACATATACTGAAGAGGTACAGTGAAAGGATACATCCCTTATGCATAACTTTCTTGACTATAAACCAGGGAGTGTTTCCTGCTTCTGCTTGAATGGCTGACTCCTGGGCTATATAAAGATTCCTCATGAGTATAATTAAGTGCTCCGGTATTCCCAGTCTTCAAGGTATTATCCATAACGTGTTGTAATTCACACAGTAAAATGCCTTTGCATAGTCAATAAAACAGGGAGATATCTCTCTGTTATTACCTGCTTTCAGTTAATATCCATATGACATTCAGCAATGCTGTCTCTAATTCCACACTCTTCTGAATCGGGCTTGATTTTTGAGCATTTCCCTGTTTACATACTGCTACAGTCACTTTTGAATGATCCTTACAAAAGTTTATTATTGTTTGATAATTTCTTCATTTGATTTGATCCGCTTTGTTGGAAATAGGCACAAATATGTATCTCTTCCTCTCAGTTGGCCTGCTATCAGTTTTTCAAATCTCTTGACATAAACAAGTGAGTATCTTGTGTCACATCTGTTTGTTAAAACATCTCAATTGGTATTCCATGAATTCCTTGAGCCTGTTGTTGTCACTTTGTGCCATCGAGTTGGTATCCGACTCATAGCGACCTTATGTACAACAGGCAAAACACTTTATCAGTGCTTCTCTACTATTCATAGGGTTTTCAATGGTGGATTGATTTTGGAAGTGGGTTGCTGGGTCCATCTCCCAAGCCTACAGTATCTGGCATTCCCAGGCAGTCTCCCATCCAAGTACTAACCAGGCCTGACCCTGCTTAGCTTCTGAGATCTGATGGGATCGGATGCCACAGGCATTCCTTGAGTCTAGTGTTTTGCCAATTCCTTCAAGGCAGATTCCACTTCTTCCTTCAATACCATTGCTTTCTGATCATATATAACCTCCTAAAACAGTTTATCATCCACTGGTTCTTTTTGGTATATTGACTGAGTCTTCCTTCCATCTTCCTTTGATGTTACCAGCATTATTTAATATTTTCCCTATAGAATTCTTTACTATTGCCACTTGAGGATTCAATTTTTTCTTCAATCCATTAATATTTACAAAACAAAGCATGTTGTTCTCTTTTGGTTTTATATTTCCACCTCTTTGCGCATTTCATTATGTTTGATTTTTGTCTTCTTGAGCTCCCCTTTGAAATCTCCTGTTGAGTTCTTTAACCTTGTCATATCTTCCCCTTACTTTACTGTTCAAATTTCAAGGGCAATTTTCAGAGTCTGTGTTCATACATAATTTGGTATTTTTTCTATTTCCTGTCTTTTTAATAACCTTTTGCTTTCCCCATGAGTGACGCCTTTGGTGTTGTGACATAAGTTGTCTAGTCTTCTGCCATTAGTGTCTAAAGCAACAAATCTGTTCTTACAATTGTCTTTGAACTAAGATGGAATATCTTCAGGATCATACATTCTCATACACTTGTTGTGACTTTTTTCTCTTACAGTTGAACCTGCATGTAAGTAGTAGATGGTCTGATCCACAATCAGCACTTGGTATTGTTCTGACATTTGTATTGAGATTTCCCATTGTTTTTCCCAGAAATGTAGTAATTTGGTTCCTGTATGTTCCATCTGGTAAATTCCATGTGTATAGTCACTGTTTATTTTGGTGAGAAAATATATTTGCAATGAAAATTTTGTTGGTCTGACAAAACTCTATCATAGAATCTCAAGCATCATTTCTGTCACCAAGACCATATTTTCCAACTACTGAGCCTACTTTATTTCCAACTTTTGTGTTCCAGACATAGCTCAACATAATAAAAGTTACCTACAAATATTTATAGCAAATATCATACTGAATGGAAAAAAATGGAAAGCATTTCCTCTAATTAGGAATGAAACATAGTTGTCCATTTGTTGTTGTTAGGTGCTGGCAAGTCGGGTCCAATTCATAGCAACTCTCAGCGTTTTCAATGGTTGATTGTTTCAAGATTGCTTCACTGGTGGGTTGGCACATCCTTCTGTTTTTTGTTGCTGCAGTTCAGACCTAAGTCCTCCAGGATTGCAGAGAAGCATTCTACATACTGACCTAAACCTTAGCTCAAGTAACCTTTATTTTCCCCTTTATTAGTAAATGATGATGGGGTACAGAGTAATACAGCACTGGCTTTTTCCATTATGCATACTTTGCATCACTTCTGGCGACACTTTCATCAACCTTCAAACATTATGGAGCCTTATGGTCAATATGTAGTAAAATTCAAATACTTATCTGGGTTATATTCCCTTATTTTACAAATATACTCATGAAGTCGTGCTGCTTATGTTGAGATCATCCTCTCCCCATTCACCACCCCACATTGACCCTTCTCTCCATCCCAACTTCCCCAATCTTTGCTTCCCTCTACCAGTTCCCTCCCTCCTTCTTTCTATTCTTTATATTGTCCCTTCCTTGTTATGTTTAATTGGGCATTTTTATATGTCAATTTATGTATAGGATTTTTTCTTCAAGTATGATTCAGTTCCCAATATGAGTGAGAACATATGATATTACTCTTTTTGAGATTGTTTTCATTCACTTATGATGATGTCCTCCAGTTTCATCAATTTTGCTGCAAATGACTACTTCATTTTAATTATTGCTGAACAATATTCCATTGTATATATGTACCATAGTTTTTTTATCTATCCTTCTGTTGATGGGCACCTTAGTTGATTCCAAATCCTGCTATTATCAAAGGTGTTGCACTGCATATGGAGGTGCAGGTGTCTCTGTGGGATGAAGACTCATCTCCCTGTGGATATATTCCCTTTAGTGGTATAGCTGGATCATATGGAAATTTTGTTTTTAGGTTTCTGAGGTACCTCCATATTGATTTCCAAAGTGGTTGAAGCAATTGATAGTCCCACCAACAGTCTTGAGTTCCTTTTTCTCCACAACCTCACCAGTATTTGTTATTATCAAATAACTCTTTTAATCAACATAGTACTGAGAACTTAGCCAAAGTAAAAAAGCAGATAAAGAAATAAAAGTTATATAAGTAGGAAAGAAGTCAAACTCTCTATTTGCAAGTGATTTGATCCCATATTTAAAGACCATAAATACTGCATTAGAATACTCTTAGATGTCATAAACACTTTTTTCAAAGTAGATGGACACAAAATCAACATACAATACCCAGTAACTTTTATACACATCAACAACAACTGCACAGAGACAGAAATGAGGAAAACAATTTCATCTATAATGCCACCCACAAAATAAAATACCTAGGAATAGACCTAACCAAGACATGAAAGAACTGTAAATCAAAAATTATAACACTGTAAAAGGAAACCAAATACAATAGAAGTTGAAAAGACAGCCTATGTTCATAGATCAGGAGGATTAATATGGTTAAAATGTTCATATTACCAAAACCTACTTATAGATCCATCACAATAACCATCAAAATATCAGTTGCATTCTTTATGGAAATAGGAAAAAATCCCAAGATTCATAGAGAAGTACTAAAGACCCCAAATAACCAAAGCATTCTTAAGCAAAGAAATACAATGGTCAATGTGTCACAATAACTCACTACAAATTATACTATACAGTTGTGAGAGCAAAAAGGTATGTTGCAAACACAAATTTAGACATGCAGACCAATGTAATAGAATAGAGGAAATAGAAATAAATAGATACTGCTTCATTCAACTAATTCTCAGCAAAAGTGTCAGAAACATACTTTGAAGAAAACACAAACTCACTAAAAATATTGCTGGGAATATGGAATATTCAGAGATAACAGACAGAATCTAGAACCATACTCCTCATCCCGGCCAAAAATACACTCAAAATGGATCAAAGACCTTAATGTAAGGTCTGAAACTTTGAAACTACTGGAGGAAAACATAGAGAAAACAATTTTAACACAGGGATTGGCAATAACTTTCTGAATAGTACTCCATTACACCATGAAATAATAACAAAAATTGGCACATGGGCTTACATCAAATTTAAAAGCTTCTCCAAAGCAAAGGAAACACCAGAGTGAAGTGAAAGTTTACTGAATGGGAGAAAATTTTGCCAGCTTATTTTCCCATGTGATTACAATTCAGAATATATAAAGAACTCAAAAAATTAAGAAAAAATAATGTAATCAATAAATAACCAAAGGAAATGAAGAGATACTTTTCCAATGAAGTATTACAAACAACTAATATATAAGTGTTGGGAGAAGGACTTGGCCATCTACTACAGCCATTGAATACCTTATGAACAGCAAAAAAGGACTGACATAGTGCCAGGTATGGCACAGTGTCATTGAGTGCTTTGTCTGTTGTACACAGAGTTGCTATGATTTGGATCCAACGTGATGGCAATTAACTAAAATAACAACAATATACAAAGGTAAAACATCTTTAGCCATCAGGGAAATTTAAATCAAAACTTCATTGGAATTCCCTCTCACCCTAGTCAAAGTCATTATCATAAAAAACAAAACCAAATACAAATAAAAAATAAAACAAAGATGTTGGGAAGGATGTGGTAAAAAGCATTCCTTACACACTTTTGCTTGGAATATAGATTTGTTCAACCACTACAGAAGTCAGCATGGAGTTTCCCCAAAAGGTGAAAATAGGCAACCATATGATCCAGTTATACTATTCCTGAGTATATGCCCAAAGGAGTCAAAGTCAGCATATAATAGAAATATCTGCATACCCAATTTTATCCCAGAACTATTTATAACAGCCAAGTCATGAAATCATCCCAGGTGTCCATTGATAGATGAATGGATAAAGGAAATGCCGCATGCATACATACACAATGGAAAATTATCCAGCCATTAAGAAGAAGGATATTTTGACATTTGCAAGAAAGTGGATGAAAATGGAGACCATTATGCTAGGCAAAATAACTCACAATCAGACAAGTTTGTTTTCCTTCATATGTGGGATATCCAAACAAAGGGGGTAAGTAAAAAATTTTTAAAAATGAAAGTAGAAAGATAATGATTACTACAGAATAAACAGCAAGGAGACTAGTAGTGTAGGAGAAAGAATAGTGGGTAGTAGGAAGGATAAATAAAATTGAGTCACCTTTTATACATGTGTGAAAATGTCAAAATGAAATCCATTATTTTGGATAATTAATAGACACTAATAAAATACAAAAACACACACAGTCTACAATTCTATATCCAGTCAAATTATGCTTAAAAATGAGATGAGATAAAATATTTTTAGAAGAAAAGCAGACAACAATCATAATTGGCCAAAATTTCAGGAAAAGAAATTGTATATTTATTTCTTCTGTATTGGAAATATTAAGAATGGAAAATTGAACATATACAAAACAATTAGCAGGGTAAATAAACAAGGTAGAAAGAGATGTAAAAGATATTTTGGTGATTTTCAGGTGGTAATTTCTCAAAGAAAAATTGATAAGAGACCGGTGCAGTGGTACATGCCTGTAATCCCAGTGACTCCGGAAGCAGTGGTAGGAGGATCAAAAGTTCAAAAAGCAAAAAAATGGGCTGGGGGTGTTGCTCAGTGGTACAGCACTTCAAAGTATGCAAGTGTGAGGCCCTGGGTTCAACCCCCAGCACCAAAAAAAAAAAAAAAAAAAAAAAGAGAGAGAGAGAAAGAAACAGAAAAACTGATGTGCTATCATTTATGACATTGAAGTGGATATAAAACAGATGACAAAATAAAGTATATGAATATTTGTATATTATATATTGTATAGTAATATTAAAGCACATACGGCACCTAACAACATGTTAAAATTCATTTCACAGACCACTAAGAGAAAAATCCATAAAAAAACATCCTAGTTATATAAACAAGTTACCATAACTTCGTCATGAAATATAAAAATTATCCAATTAAAAACAGAGTTGTTAAAAAATGGAAGCAAAAAGGAAGATGGAGCAAATACTGCAAATAGAATGCATGTAGCAAGATATTATACTGAACATAAATGTAGAGATACTAAATTAAAGTTAAATGATGTGAACATTCCAAATTAAAAGCAAATTTCAAAATCAGATTAGAAGTAAGACCTGGTTATATGCTGTTTGAAGTAAGGTTTCTTTAAACACAAAGACAAAAGTCATTATTATTAATAAAAAATACATGTGAATGTCTGTGATATTACTTGTTGTTGTTAGTCGAGTCTGACTCATAGCGACCCTATATACAGCAGATCGAAACACTTGCCCATTCGGTGCCAGGCAAACGATCTTGTTTATGTTTAAGCCCATTGTTGCAGAAACTGTGTCAATCCATCTGGTGGAGGGTTTTCCTCTTTTGCCTTGACCTGCCACTGTCCCAAACATGATGTCCTTTTCCAGGGATTGATCTCTCCTGACTACATGTCCGAAATATGTAAGACACAGTCTGGCCATTCTTGCTTCCAAGGAGCACTCTGGTTGCACTTCTTCTAGGACAGATTTGTTGGTTCTTTTGGCAGTCCATGGTATATCCAGTAGACGTCTCCAGCACCACAATTCAAAAGCATCAATTCTTTTTCTGTCTCTCTTGTTCAATGTCCAGCTTTCACAACCATATGATGCTGCTGAAAATACCATGGCATGAGTAAGACACACCTTGGTCTTCAAAGTGACATCTTTGCTTTTCAATACTCTAAAGAGAGCTTTTGCCACAGCTTTTCCTAGAGCAATGCGTCTTTTGATTTCTTGACTGCTGCTTCCACAGGTGTTGATTATAGACCAAACCCAAGCAAAATCTTGGACAACCTCAATCTTTTCTCCATTTATTGTGAAGTTGCATGCTGCCCCAGTCATAAGGATTTTTCTTTTGTTGATGTTTAGTCCTAACCCATATTGGAAGGCTATGGTCTTTGATCTTCATCAGTAAATGTTTTAAATCCTCTTCAATTTCAGCAAGCAGAATGGTGTCATCTGCATAACACAGGTTGTTAATGAGTCTTCCTCCAATCTTGATGCCGCGTTCTTCCTCATAAAGTCCAGCTTCTGGGATTATTTGCTCAGCGTATAAATTGAAGAGATAGGGTGAAAGTATACAGCCCTGGTGCACACCTTTCTCAACTTTAAACCTCGCAGCGTTTCCTTGTTCTATTTGAACAACTGCCTCCTGGTTCATGAGCGCAATTAGGTTTCTGGTATTCCCATTTTCCAAAGTGTTATTCATAATATGTTATGATCCACACAATCAAATGCCTTTGCATAGTCAGTAAAACATAGATAGACATCTTTCTGATATTCTGTGTTCCAGCTAATATCCACCTGACATCAGCAATGATGTCCCTGGTTCCCCACCCTCTTCTGAATCCCGCATGATTTTCAGGTAATTCCCTGTCTATATACTGCTGAAGTAGCATCTGAATGATCTTTAGTAGAATTTTGCTGGTGTGCGATATTAATGATATTGTCCAATAATTTGCACATTCAGTTAGATCCCCTTTTTTGGGAATAGGCACAAAAATGGATCTCTTCCAGTCAGTTGGCCAGGTAGCAGTTTTCCAAATCTGTTGGCATAAACATCTTAACACCTCCAGTGCTGCATCTCTTTGTTGAAACATCTCCATTGGCATCCCATCAATTCCTGGAGCCTTGTGTTTCACCAGTTCTTTCAAGGCAGCTTCCACTTAGTCCTTCAATACCATTGGTTCCTCTTCATATGCAACGTCTTGGAATGGTTGGTCATTTACCAATTCTTTCTTATTTAATGACTCTGTGTATTCTTCCCATCTTCTTATATATTTTGTATTGGAAATTTTTAATGTCCACCTTAATGTGATTCATTCTGACATGCTTCTCTTTGTGACATTTCCATATGTGCATTTTGATGTATATTATTCATATAGGTTTCCCCTTACCCTCCCCCATGCTGCCCTCTCCCACCCTCCCCATCTAAGTCTGCTCTATCTTTTACTTGATAATATGTTTTTATATGTCCTTGGGTTCTGGTTCTGTTTAAGATAGAAACTTTTTCTGTAGTGGTCTTTGTTTTTATCTTGTTAGAACAATTGCATGCATTTTTTACACCATTTATATTGACACCATTCTTATCTTCCCCCCCCCTTTTATTTTGATCCGACCTTTGAATAGGATTTTTCCTTCTTATAATTTTTAATTCAGCTACCACATATGAGTGAGAACATGTGCTGTTTCTCTTTCTGAGCTTGTGTTCATTACTTAAAATAATTTTTTGTTTCCTGCATCATTTACTATTTTCCCTGTAGAAACTTTCACTACTGCCACTGGAGTCTTTAATTTTTTCTCCACCTCCTTAAGCTTGAGAAACACAAACCGTGTTCTTCCCTTTTGGTTTTCTGCCTCCAGCTCCTTGCACATGTCATTATAATATTTGTCTTTGTCTTCTCGAGCTGCCTTCTGTATCTTCTGTTTAGTTCCTTAACTTCATCATGTCTTCCTTTTACTTTAGCTGCTCGACGTTCAAGGGCAAGTTCTACTGTCTCCTTTTAAGAACTTTTTGCTTCCTTCTTGAACGATATCTTTTATGTCATGCCACAACTCTTCTGGTCTCCTATCATTCGTGTCTAATGCATTAAACCTATTTTTGAGGTGGTCTCTGAACTCGGGTGGGATATACTCAAGGTCATACCATGGCTCTTGTATACTTGTTCTAATTTTCTTCAGCTTCAATTTGAACTTGCATATGAGAAGTTAATGGTCTGATCCACAATCAGCATCTGGTCTTGTTTTGACATTTTGTACAGAGCTTTTCCATCATCTCTTTCCACATATGTAGTCAATTTGATTCCTGTATGTTCTATCTGGTGAAGTCCATGTGTATAGTCTCTGTTTATGATGTTGAAAAAATGTATTTGTAATGAAAAGGCCCTTGGTCTGACAAAATTCTATCATGTGATCTCCAGCTTCATTTCTGTCACCAAGACCATATTTTCCAACTACTGAGCCTTCTTCTTTTTTTCCAACCTTTGCATTCCAGTCACCAGTGATTGTCAGTATGTCTTGATTGCATGTTTGATCTATTTCAGATTGCAGAAGCTGATAGAAGTCTTCCCTTTCTTCATTTATGGCCTTAGTGGTGGGTGCATAAATTTGAATAATAGTCATATTAACTGGGCTTCCTTGTAGACGTATGGATATTATTCTATCACTGACAATATTGTATTTCATGACAGATCTTGAAATGTTTTTTTTGATGATGAATGCAACCCCATTTCTCTTTAGTTTATCATTCCCAGCATAATAGACCATATGATCGTCTGACTCAAAATGGCCTATGCCGGTCCATTTTAGCTCACTGATGCCTATAATGTCAATGTTTATGCGCTCCATTTCTCTTTTAACGATTTCTAATTTTCCTAGATTCATACTATGTACATTCCATGTTCCAATTGTTAATGGATGTTTACAGTTGTTTCTCCTCATTTTGAGTCATGCCACATCAGCAAATGGAGGTCCCTGGGGCTTTACTCCTTTTCTGTTATCACGGTAGACTCTACTTTGAGGAGGCAACTCTTCTCCCGTATTCTTTTGAGTGCTTTCCAACCTTGGGGGCTCATTTTCCAGCACTATATCTGACAGTGTTTCTTCGCTATTCATTGGGTTTTCCATGGCTCGTTGTTTTGGGAGTGGTTCGCCCGGTCATACTCCCTAGTCTGTCTTAGTCTGGAAGCTCAGCTGAAAACCTGTCCACCTTGGGTAAACTTGCTCATATCTGAGGTACCAGTGACAGAGCTCTCAGCCTCATCACAACACACAAGCCTGCACAGTGTGGCAAACTGACAGTCGTGTGGGGGGTGATATTACTAGGAACTTCAAAACTTATAAACTACTTCTAATTGAACTGAATGTGTCTGCAGCCCTACCACTGTGGTGTCTGATCCCGTCAGGTCTCGGAAGCTAACCTGAGTTGGGCCTGGTTAGTACTTGGATAGGACACCTCCTGAGAACTCCAGGTACTGTAGGTTTGGGAGCAGGATCCAGAAACCCATTCCCAAAAAACAATCAGTCTTTGAATACCCTATGAATGACAGAGAAGCACAGCAATAATTTTTCATCTGTTGTACATAAGGTTGCTATTAGTCAAACATCCACTTCACAGCACCTAACAACAATGGAACTGACATGCTACTAGAATATTCACAATTACAGTTGGAAATTTCATTGCTTATCTTAAGTAGATAGACTTAGAAATGCACATTAATGCATTATTCTTTATAAAACATTAATCTTTATAGACCATATGTTAAGCCATTAAAATTTGCCAGCTTTCAAAAAAATTAAAATAATTATATGTCTGGCCATTAAAGTGTTAAATACCCTGTCCAATAATGGCCAGTTAAATTAAACACTCATAAATAAGTTCTCCTAAAGTTAAAATATTTTGAATTTGATGCTGGATAATATAAACAAATAACTAAACTTTGTTGGAGTAATCTAAATCACTTCTACAAATGCTTATAATATTATAAAAGAAAGATCGTGAAATATCTAAGATTTGACTATTAAAAGTCTGATTATGAAGAATGAATTGATCATGCCATGTATTCAAGAAAAAATAATATTGATAAGTGTAGACTATGAATAAAAATCGGGAAAATTGAATCTTGATATGTAGCTCAGTGGAAGAGTGCTTGCCTAAGATGTATGATGCTCTAGGTTCAATCCCTATCACTGAAATAATGAAAAAGGAAATGTAGAAAATTAATGAAAATAAAGACAGATTATAAAAAGTATCATTAAAATGGAAAAGCTTCTAGCTAGATCAGTACTTCTTACACAGGATCACTGCAAAAATATAGATCTCAAGTTTTAAACTCTTTGTTTCTTATAATTGTTCATATCTATGATTTTGCTAACTGTTTACTATGTTGGGAAGAGTTACTCAAATAACTTTTATAAGTCTTAGTTTTCTTAATCATGCTCCAGTCAAACTGACTTGAATACTATGAGAAAAAGAATGACAATTCACAAATTAAAATATCAAGAAGGTGATATCCTATAAATTTTACACACATCATTTATAAGTAAAATATTAAGTGATAGACTACAAAAGAAATAGTCACAATATATAACATTCCATGTTCACTCGACTGATAAAATTAAAAAGACTGACATTCCTAAATGTTAAAAGGAAGTGGAGAAACTGGAAGTCCCATATAGTTAGTTAGAATATAAAATGTTCTAAGTACTATTTTGAAAGACAGTTTTTCAGGCTTTTGTTATTTTAAACAAGTAAGCACTCCTATGCTTATTTAAGACAAATGAAAAATCATGGTTATGTAAACATTTTCGTGTCAGTGCTTGTTGTTGTTGTTAGGTGCCTTCGAGTCAGTATCCAATTCATAGCGACCGTCATAGGGTTTTCGATGGTTGACTGTTGTCAGGCCCTTCTCCCATTTTTGTGGTGCTGGGAATTGAACTCCGGTCCTCAGAGACTGCAGCGCAGCGCTCTACCACCTGTGCTAAATCCCAGCCCCATGCCAATGCTAGCAGAAGTTAATTTGTAATAGCTCCAAACTGGAAAGACAACTAGTGTTCATCAACCCATGAGCAGATATACAGTGAGCATATACCCATGTAATAGAATACTATTCAGCAATGAAAGGCATGCATTTACTTCTAATACATAAAATAATATGATGAGATCTCAGAAATTTTTGCTTAAGTAAAAGTGAAATTTTAGGACAATTTAATTAAAATGTGACAGAATATGTTATTTGAATGTAAGTTATCTGCAAGGGATCATAAAGAAATTGTAAGTAATAAGTATGTTCTACCTCTTAATCATGGTGATTTCACAGGTTTGTACATTTGTCAAAATACTAAATTTAAGCTGGGCAAAATGATGCACACCTGTATCCCAGCTACTTGGGAGGCTATGGCAAGAGGAACATGAGTTTGACACCAAAGGCTGCCTATGCAACTAAGCTAGACCTTATCTTAAAATGAAATAATTGATAAAAGGGCTGGAGGTACAGCTCTGTGGTAGAACACTTGCCCAGCATGTAAGAGGCCCTGTGTTCAATCCCCCAGGACTACTCAATAAATGAATGAATGAATAAATGAATAAATAAAAATAAAACAGAATGGTTGCATTTTAGAGTGTCAATGATGCTGAAAGTATATTGCTATACAATTTAAAATCTCCCATGTTCTTAAAGAAGCTTCATACATTTTGTGAAGTGATGCCATTTTAAAGATTTTATTAAATAACAAAGTCTCACTGTAGGAAAGACTGTTGATGCAATACCTATCCTAGAAGCAATGTGAATTGCATTTTCATAATTTTTTAAAAGGTGTAATTTTTTTTTTGCGCAGTAATAGACATTGTTTGGCTGCAATGGAGCAGGAAACACAGGAGATTATTCAGCAGTTTAGTAACACATTCTACAGTAAACTAGTATGTCTGTTCTAGGTGGAAAAAACAGTTCTAATGTCACAGTAGCAATTCTTATAACACTTTGCCATTCCTTTGAAGTTGCTGTTCATTACTCCATAACACAGTAATTTATTCTTACCTATTACTAACGTTGTCTCTGAATCTGCTTCTTTACCAGTCATTCTTCCATTACTCTTGCCTTCCAGCATTAGGGTATCTTCTATATTTGCTTATACCTTTTGCTGTCTATATCTCATTTTCAAAATATTCATAAGATATGACTTGATTTCTTAGAAATCATGATTTAATATGCTTATTTATTATTGATAACTCCCTATTTGTATTTATATTTCATTCCATAGAGTCTATATATTCATATTCAGAGTTCATTTTATGATTTATTTACTTATACATATTAATATACACATATTATTTTATATATATTTTATATATAGTATGTGTAAATATGGCTATCCCCTAATAAGATAGATGACATTATAACCTATCATTGAAAACACTAAATTTTTATGTATTTGCATAATATTAAACTGATTTCAGTTTTGAAATATTTATAAGGTTTATTTTAATGTTTTGTTTACTACAAGAACTTCAAACTATACTAAGGAATATCCACACAAATATGGACTCAGACAGAGAGATAAAATTCACATGGTCATTTAAAACTCAAATTATTTCATAAAATATACAAGGAAGGAACTCTTCCAAACTCATTCTCTAAAGCCAACATTAATCACGCAATGAAAACTTGTCAAGGACACGATAAAAAATAAAACTGGAGATGAATATTTCTGATGAATATAGATGCCAAAATCCTCAACAAAATACTTGCAAATCAAATACAAAAGCACACACAAAAAAGGATCACACACTATGATCAAGTTGGATTCATTCCAGGGAAGTAAGTATTGTTCAAGACAGGTAAATCAGAAATTATAATATAGCACATAAATCAAATCAAGGCTATGAATCACAAGATTATCTCAATAGATGCAGAAAAATCATTTGATAAAATTCAACATTTATTCATGATAAAAACTCTCAACAAATTAGGAGCAGAAACATCATATCTTAACATAACAAATTGCTATGTGTGACAAATGAATAGCAAACATCATAGTGAATGGGGAGTATCTGCAAGCATTTTTCTGTAATACCAGGAATAAGACAAGAGTCTCCTTTTTCACTATATTTATTCAATATAGTACTAGTATTTTAACCAGACCAATTAGGTAAGAGAAAGAAATAAAAGAATATAAGTTGGAAATGAAGAATTAAAATTATATCTGTTTGCAAGTGAGATGATTATATGCATAGAAATACCTAAAGACTCATTCAAAAGACTATTGCTGTTGTTAGGTGCCATTGAGTCAGTGTCCAACTCATAGCGACCTTATGTACAACTTTTGTCATGCTTCTCTGCTATTGAGTTATTGAAGTTTTCAATGGCTGTTTTTTTTTTTTTTTTTTTTCAGTACTGCAGGTTGAACTCAGGGCCTCGCACCTGCATGCTTTGCAAGTGCTGGACCACTGAGCTGCTCTCCCAGCCCATTTTATTTTACTTTTTGAGACAGGGTCTCACTAAGTTACACAGAATGCAGATTGCCTCTGGTCTCAAACTTGTGATCCTCCTGATGGCTGGTTGTTTTTTGGGAGTGGATTACTGGGTCCTTTTCCCAAGCCTATATCACCTGGTTGGTGTTCCCAGGCAGTCTCCTTTCCAAATACAAACCAGGCCTGACTCTGCTTAGCTTCAGAGACGTGATGGGATCGGAAGCCACCAATAAATTCAGTAAAGAAGCTGAATAAAAATTAACATACAAAAATCAGTGGCTTTTCTATACACCAATAACTAACTTGCTGAGTAAGAAATTAGGAAAATAATTTCATTCACAATGACCACACACAAAAAAGTAAATATATAAAATACCTATGGATAAATTTAACTAAGAATATGAAAGATCTCCACAAAAGAGTTACAAAACACTGAAGAGAGATATTGAAGGTAGAAAGACTCCTCATATTAATACATAGGGAGAATTAATAGTGTCCTCAGTATTCAATGTAATCTACAGAGTCAATGCACTCTCCATCAAAATACCAAGGACTTTCCTCAGAAAACTAGAAAAATCATAAATTCATTTGGATGTACAGAAGATCCAAATAGGCAAAGTAATCTTGAGGATAAAAATCAAAGCTGGAAGTATCATGATACCTGTTTTCAAGACATATTACAGAGCCCTACTAATAAAAACAGCATAATATTGGCACAAAAGCAGACTTGCAGGCCAAGGAAAAAGGATAGAGAACCCAGAAACAAATTGATTCATCTTCAGGAAACTGAATCATGACAAGGTGGTGAAAAATATGCATTAGAGAAAAAGGAAAGCTTCTTTAATAAATAGTGTTAGGGAAACTGAGTGCCCACAAATAGAGGTTTGGAAGGCCCCTACGTGGCACTCTATATAGAAAACAACTCAAAGGGACAATAGACTCCAACATAGTATCTGAAACTCTAAGGAATCAGTTTTTGATATTGTCACAAGCACTGATTTCCTGGATAGAACTGTTCCCTAAAGCACAGGAAGCAAAAGGAAGAATTGACAAATGGGATTATAGAAAATTAAAAGGGTCCTGAATAGCAAAGAAAACCATCAACAGAGTGAAGACACCACCTAAAGAATGGAGAAAAATTTTGATAGTTGTTTATCTGAAAGAGGATGAATACCAGAGTATATAAAAACTCAACGATCTCAACAACATAAAAGCAAGTAATCTGTAAAAAAATGGGCAAATCATCTGAATGGACAGTTCTCAGAAGAAGGGTACAAATGGCCCATAAATATATGAAAAAAACCCCTCAATTCTGTAGCCTTTATGTAAATGCAATTCTAATCTATAATGAAGTACTGTCTCACTCTATTTAGAATGGATATTATATAATAAATTAAATGAATGATGGCAAAAGAAAGAAATGGTGGCATGGATGTGAAAAAATTAAACCTCTATATACTGTTGCCTGTAGCCATACCATTGTGGGGTCCAATCCCATCAGATCTCAGAAGCTAAGCAGGTTGGACCTGGTTAGTACATTGATGAGAGACTGCCTGGGAACACCAGGTACTGTAGGCTTAGGAGAAGGACTTGGCAGCCCACTCCCAAAAATCAATCAGCCTTTGAAAACCCTATGAACAGCAGAGAAACACTGACAACAGTGTTTTACCTGTTGTACATAGACTTGTTATGAGTCGAAAACTGACTCAATGGCACCTAACAACAACAACAACAATACATTGTTAGTGGAAATGTAAATTAGTATAGCCACTATGGAAAACAATACGGATATTTTTCAAAACACCAAAAATAGCATTAGTATGTGACCCAGCTATCTTTCTTCTGGTTGTATATCCAAAGGAAATGATGACAGCATACAAAAGGAATAACATAATATCATGTTTATAATGGGACTAGTCAAAGTAATTAAGACATGGGATCAACTTAATTTCCCATCAAAGGATAAATAGAAGATAAATGAGAAGAAACATGGTGCATATATACAATGGAATATTGTTCAGCTATAAAGAAGAATGAAAAATTTCATTTACAGGAAAATGAATGGAACTGGTAGACATTAGGTTAAGCAAAATAAGCCAGACACAGAAAAAGAATTATTTCATGTATTTTTTCATATATACACAGAAAAACATCTTGAAAATATAATTGAGACTATCAGGGACTGGGAATACTGGGGTTATCTCAGTTGGTAGAGTACTGCTCTGCATACTCTGAGGCCCTGGGTTTGATTCCCAGCACTGCAACAATGGGAGAAGGATCTGGAAGCCCACTGTCAAAATAATCAGCTATCTATCAAAAATCTTGTGAACAGCAGAGAAGCAGTGATATGGTGCTAGGCATGACACAATATTGGGAAGTGTTTCCTTCTGTTGGACAAAGGGTCACTATGAGTTGGAACTGACTGGATGCAACGAGGTATTAGGTATGGGGCAGGGGAGGAGAGAAGGCAGAGTGTAGAAGGACTGATGGACATGATCAATGCACGACATATCCATTTATGGAAATATCACTCTAAATTCCACTAATTTGTACAATTAATGTGTTGATAATTATACTAAAAATCTTTAAAATCTTGTGTATTCAAAAGGATAGAAAGAAAATTGTATTTTTCAAGTTAAAGTAGTAGTTGTATGTCTATTTGTTGTTGTTAGGTGCCGTCCAGTAGTCTGCCTCATAATGACCCTACATACAATAGGCAAAACAGTATTAGTGGTGCTTCTCTGCTATTCATAGGGTTTTCATTGGCTAATTGTTTTGGGGAGTTGGTTGCTGGGTCCTTCTCCCATGTATGTTGTGGAGGAGTTTTATTCTATGTCTATGGAGGACTTTTTCCCTATAAGTTAGAAAGTCTTATATCTTTGATTAGTATGTGGAATGTGGCTGGAAGGAATAAAAATCTTTTCCAAAATATCTTTTCAAAGGATTTCTATTTATACTCCACATACAATATCACAGAAGCAAGTTGTGCTGTTCCTCTCACCTTCTGCAATTTTATTTCAATGTAAATGCTATTTCATTAGAATTTCTGAGATTTTTGGCCAGTTTCCATCAGCTCCTGTGAATTTTGATGATTCATAAATTCTCTAATCCATGGAGGGAATATAAACAGAAATTAAACATCAGAAGCTGGCTGAACCCCACATAAATGCAAGCAGGGGTTTTGTTCAAGTAACAGTCTATTAGTATTCTTCCCTTCACAACTTCAAAGTACTTTTCAAAACTGACTCAGTAAATAAGGCATAATCAAGATTCTTCCTCTTTTTCTTTTTCTTTTCTTTCTTTTTTCTTTTTTTTTTTTTCTTTTGCTTTGAGATACGCTCTTGCTACCTTCCCAGCTAGGTTATTCCCAATATTCAAGTGCTCCTGCTTCATTCTCCTTAACATATGGGGATATAATTGCATGTCATGCCTAGATTAAGCTATGAGTCTTATGATGGAGAAACATTTTATTATTATTATTATTATTATTATTATTAATTATTATTATTACTTTTAACAGAAGTGGGAATTAAGGCTGAGACTTAGCACCTTCAAAAGAACAATTGAAAAATGAAGTAAAAACTGCTTTACCAATTTTGTCTCATTAGATAAGACTTCAACTTTTTAAAATACCCTGTTTACAATCAGTGTAAGTTCTTTGTAGTTATTGATAATAGTCACATTAACTAAACTACAGATAATGAAAAGCTTATACATATTGTAAGTGTGAGTCATAGCTTCACAAAATTTTAAGTGGCTATGCCTTCGATAATTGTTTTTATTCATTTTAAGTTAATTAGATTTGACACACATTTATTGAGTCACAGTATATTTCAGGCACTGTGGAAAGTGTTAAGGATAAAATGATAAATATGGGACTCTTTTTGCTCTCAGCGACACACAGTCACGGGATTGAGATAGTGATTAAGTGAATCACTTACTATAAGGTAAATGCAGTTTTGCAAAGATTTCCAAAATAGAGCATTGGCAAAATCAACAGGTCAATCAAGTTGGATGCATGAGGTCTATGCTCAAAGAAGAAATGTTTTAAAAGGACCATAAAAGAGAAGCAAGATTTTTTCCAGATGGAAGTAGAATAAGAGAGAGAGGTCAGTGAGGAAAGAAAAGTGTTTCAGCAGGCAGAACAGCATGTGCCAACTGGAAATATATCTGACAGTTAAGGGAACAGGGAATGGCAAAGTTTTGATTGAAATGTAAAATATATTTCTATAACAAAGACAATTAGGCAAAGGAGAAATTTGACCACATATTCTATGATATTCTAATCAGTTCAGATTTTATTCTTAATCAGTGAGACCTATCAGGGAGACTGAACAAACAAACAAAAAAAGATGACAAAGCAAGAAGAAACGTGGTTATATTTACATTTCCAAACACTCTCTGTGACTATATTTGTTGAAAATGGAATAACAGGATGTAAAAACAATGGATAAAGGTTTCAGAGTGGAGTGTAGCAATTCTTCTGGGCAATGATGAGAATTTGTATTGCCATTAATAATTAGCAGGGATTGTTATTTAGAGACACTAAAATAGAAAAATCAGTAGTGTTTTAACTACCCATTAGAGGTGGTAGTAAGAGGAAGAGAAAACTAGTGGTGGTGAATTAGTGATTTAAATGATTGAGTAAATTCTAGCAGAGTTGACACAGAATATAGTTTTATGAGGATAGATGAACAAACTAAGAAAACATAAGAATATAGAAGTTTTATTTGGAACAATTTGACCTGGAATCTATACATGACAATCATTTTGATAATTAGTCTTAGTGTTTGCTGTGCATTTCTAGATGAAAGGTTTGAATGGTTAACTGAATCTAAGCTTTCTAATGTATTAGCCTGCTATTTCATTAATATAAAATGCTACATGTTAATTAAGCAAATTATTTTTAGTTTGAATTATCAGTGCTGTACAATGCAGATATTTAAGAGATTATATCTTCTAAGCAAGATTTTTATTGTATCTATTTTTCTTTATTGTTTAATATTTCCACTTAATATATTACTATGGAATTTAAAAGTTTAGTAAAGGGAAACTATAACTATATTCAACAATTTGGAAATGTTCTGTAACTAAATTGACAGAAGCTGAAACTGAAATGAAGTTGAAGTTTTAGAAAGGCAAGGAAGGGTGAAAAGGTATCAATTTGTTTCTATTAAAGTCATAAATGCTAGTCTCTGAAGTTTGATATTGGGCCCATCTTCTCACCTTTTTCCCAAGAAGCAATTACACTGCATTTCTGTGAATGTAGAAAAGTGCTGATTTCATTAAATTAAAGTTTGACATTGAAAAGCTTTACATGTAAATGCATTGCTGAATGTTACTATTATAAAAAGTAGAGTTAAAGAAAGCAGTTGCCTGCATTTAATACTGCCATGCCCCCATTGATCGTGATATTAACACCTCATTGAGCTGACACAGTTAAGAGAAGGCTGAGTTCACTTCACTGCTACTGTTATTCAGCTGGACATGAGATTCATTAAAATTATGATTGGTGAACTTTCTTTATGTGAATCATTGAAATGTATGCTTACTCCTCTCTACAGTGGAATCCTCCCTCCCCTTTCCCAGCCCTCTGTAGGAAAAAAAGGAACAACCTTCCTCTTAATACCTGAAGGGAAAGACAAACCTATTTCCTGGCTGAATTTTTTTTAAAACAAAGACTACATTATTATTTTTTTCAGATAGCTCAGAATTGTGTTATCTTCTGTTTGATATGTTATTTTAAGTGACTGATTCTATAATAATAAACAAATAGAAAAAATGATTTGGTTTGATTAGTTTGTAAATCTGAGTCATTTTATATTACCAGAACAATATACCTCTGTAAAGGAAAATAAGAATATGAAAACTGTCTTATGGTTCAGGCAAAGTGGCATATGCTTATAATCCCAGAAATTTAGGAGGCTGAGGTAGGAGAATTACAAATTCCAGGCCAGAGGCACCTAGGAAAATTTAGGTAGTGGAAGACCCCTACCTGACAGTAGTAGCTGAGATCTGCCTATAATAAAGTTTAATTGTACATAGTTATCTATGAGGCCCATTTTTTCTTTCTTTCTTTCTTTCTTTCTTTCTTTCTTTCTTTTTTTTTTCTGAGTGCAAACCTGAACCCAAACCCAGTGAAAAATTGGATTGGGGTTCAATTCTTAATTTTTTTGTTGTTGTTGCTGTGGTTGTTTGTTTATATCGTTGTTGTCAGGTGCGGTCCAGTTGAGTCTGACTCATAGCGACCCTTATAGGGTTTTCAAAGGCTGTTTCAGGATTGTCTTGGGAGTGGGTTGCCACATCCTTCTCCTGTTTTGTGGTGCTGGGAATTGAACTCAGGACCTCAGAGACTGCAGAGCAGTGTTCTGCCAACTGAGCTAAGTCCCAGCCCCTTTATATCATTAGCTGTTTAAAAATTGAAAAAGAAAAAAAGAACATATTGTAGTTAGCTATCTACAAGTTTAAATCTGAACCCAAACTGAACTTGAATCCTCTAAGTTTAAATATATTGAACCTGCATCTGAACCTGAACCCAATTTTTCATGGATTTTTAGCTCTAGTGTACAGTATCTGTAAATGCTTTCATTGATTTCTGGGAAAAGACACAAATTAAGCCATTTTTTCTTTGGCTCAGAAATATATGTTTAGCTATGTTCTTATTTTAAAAACCAAAGTAATTCAACCTATACTCATAACCCTAAGTTGTCATTATTTTTCTTTTCTTTTTCTCCATAGCAGTAGACCTACAGTTTCTCAAAAAATCAGTAAGTAAATACATACGCTGGAGTAGAAAGCATGAATTGCCTTAGATTTATTTTTCTAGCAATCACCCACACATTGCCCAAACCATCTGGTCTTCTCTTTAAGGAAAGCACAGGCAAGCAAACAAAAAGAATACAGAAATCCAACAGTGCAAAAATAAGCCCATTAGAATTGAAAAGAGAGTAACATTTGTTTCTAAGCGTCTTGAGAATTTTCATAATAGCATACGTAAAAGAGAGGAAAAAAGTAAAAATACAAAATAATACAAAACACACATGTATACATACAAACAAAAATCAAAATTCTAACATCTCCTGGTGGTAAGCAACGTCTGTATTGGCTGTAAGGCAGTGTTTTTAGCCAAATGTAAATGTCAGTAAGCAAAGAACAAAATGAATGGTATGTTTCTTTATCATAAAATAGGCAATGAAATGTAGCCAATTGTAAATATCACCCTCCTATTTTCTTTCAAATTCTACACAGAGATATATACTTGGGTATTCATTATCTATTTTAACATTAATAAAAATCTCTCAAGATATATTTTAGTAATATTTTACAGAAATTTAATGAGGTATTTTACCATTCTCTTTTAATATACTTATCTTTTTGAATAAAATAAACCTCACGCAGAAAAGTAGATATTCTCCATTAACAAAATTCATAAATGTGCAAACTTTACAGAATGAATTTTGAATGGAGCAACAGCAACATTAATATCTATGGGAAAAATGATAAGTAAGTCTACTATTTGTTTGAGAAGGAATAGAAATTTTGTTTGTCTCCCATTGTCCTTAATCAAGGTAATTAAAAACTTTGAAATACTGATAATTTAAAGCAAAGCCTCAGTCAATTTAGAAAAGATAGTTAGGCTGTGCAACCACCTTGTTGCATACATACTTTAATGAGTATGAATTTCGCTATGATTTGGATGTGTTTGCCCACCATGGCCTCCTGTGTGGGAAGGTTTGTCCTGAGTGGGGTGATGTGAGAGGTGGTAGACCTTTAGGATGTAGGGCCAAGTGGGAGGTGATGAGGTCATTTGGGATGCCACCCTCAGAAAGGGAGTAATGCTAGACTAAGAGAGTAAGTCAATTTTTATGACTCTCTAAGTAAGACTGGACTTCTCTGATCTCTGGTTTATCTGCCTTAGCCTGTAATTTTTCCCTCAGATGTATTCATTTCCATTTTTACATGAACATAACTTTTTAGAAGTATTTTTTCACTAATAGTTCACTAATATTTCTCCTGGCCATTATTATGTGATCTCTTCCTCTTGTGCATATTCTGGCCATGGTGGCATCTGCCATGTTCTGATACAGTCAGACATAGTAAGAAGGCCCTTACCAGAGCCAGCAGGTGCTGGTGTCATGTGCTGGGACCCCTAAAACAGTGAGCTAAATAAGCTTCTTTCGTTTTTTTATTTCTTTTCTTTTCTTCTCTCTTTAATTTTTCCTTTCTTCTCTTTTCTTTATTTTCTGTTTTTTGTTTGTCTGTTTTTGTTTCTTTCAGACAAGGTCCCCATTTACAGACCAAGTTTTCCTTGGACTCACTATATAGCCCCTTTTGGCCTCAAACTCATGATCCTCCTGCTTCATCCTGCTGAGTTCTATAATGAGACATGTGCCACCATGCCCAACTATCATTTTAAATTATTCAACCTGAAATATTTTCCTATATTGACAGAAAATTAGCTAATATATATGTGAATAAGAAAAGGCTAAACACAGTCTGTTTTTTTTCACATGAAAACTAAAAGTAATCTGCTCTTTCAAATGTACTGTATTTAGTATAAATATGGATATAGACATTTGATTTTGGGGAAAATACATTAAAGTAGGAAAATTCAGGAAAAACAAAACCTTTTGATTTATGAGTCACTAGGAAGAATTGTTGGAAAGCTGTTATACCTGATGCAATTTACAGAAGATTCAGACATTAATCACTAAGGCCAGTTCAAGTCAAAATAAAGAAGGATTGGCCAAAAAGTTTCAGAATAAATGGCATTTGAGGAAAAAGTACAGTGATCATGTCATATGCTTTTTACAGAGCCATTTTTTCCTATTGATTCTAAAATACATAGTCTCATAAAGCAAACCAAGAGAAAATACATTACAGTATAAATCAGAGTAGTGTCAATGGTTACATGAAACTTGAAAAATCTTGTTAAATAATTCTGGGGCTTGTAAAAAAAAGTTGAACCCTTTACTCCTAAAAGAGACTGTTCTAACTGTTATGGGGGCCAAGGGTTATGATAACTTTTTGAAGATTTAGATGAATTTCTGTTTTGCATCAGAGAAGCTGCTTTTAAGTAGGAAAGATGATGAAAAGTCTAATTTCACCCTTACAGACTATTATTGTGTTTCATCACTTAGTTGTGAATCATAAATTTTGATCATTCATCAATTATATAAAACTATCAGGCAAACTGAGTAGTGGGCATGAAGATTTGGAAATCAAGTGGACATAAACCTTCTGTTTGCTTTTTAGAGTGTTGTTAAAGGAAAGGTGGTCAGGTAACCAGCACCACTTCAATCTTCCCAGTTTCAAATATCCAATTATTTGATCTTTTTTACTTTAAAAATTCTCATTTGGAAGATGGCCTAATTCATTTGAACTGTATGAATAGCTATGGGAAAATGAATCAGACTGAAAAGTGAGTTCAAAGAAATCTTCTTACAAAAGTCCTATGTGAATAAGGCCACAGCCATTCAGGGAGGTAGAATTTAAAACCAGGCTGATGTCAAGATTCTGGCCCAAAGTGCAGAGAATCATTCTCAGATGACAGGCTTGGATTGTGCATGTGAGGCCTGTTATTTGCAGAAAAGAAAGACTTCCCTCCCTTCCTACATTTGCCTTCTCACTCTAGGACTTGAGTTTTTGTAGATGCACATCTTCCTAAATTAGGGTTATTAGTATGGAGTGATGGAAGTGGGAGAGGGTTTGTAAATCAGGAGGAGGGGATTTCCATAGTTGAAGCATGCATGTCCCTGAACTAAATTATGAAATCCAGACTTGTTGAATTTATACCAATCTCAAGGACTGATTCATTTTTCTTATCATGAAACTTTAATAACCAACACCAAATGTTTTGCAGGACTGAGCTATAGTTCAGTTCTATTTTACAAAAAAAGTTCATTATTCATTTCCTCCATGCTTAAGAAAGAATAGGAAGACTGTATCTATTTGATCAGTATGGTGGCTATGGTACTAAGTATGACTCAGGAAAAATAAACTTTCTGGAAGGAGTGAGGACTAAGCAAGTTAATGGATCCTTCCAGAAATAATCTTCTGAAATAAATAAACAAATAAATACAAATGAAAATATTTAGAGATAGAATCTACTCCAGTTTAGTCTAGTGGCTTTTATTAAAAATTTAAACTCTAAAAGCATTTAATATCTAAAGAGAGCCTAATAACACATAAGGGGCTGGGATTTATCTCGGTTGGTAAATCACTTGCTCTATACATGCTGAGGCCCTGTGTTCCATCCCCAACACCACAGAAATAGAAGGACCTGGCAGCCCACTCCCCAAAACAATCAGCCATTGAAAACCCTATGAATAACAGAGAAGTAATCACATAATGCCTTCACAGCACAGGCTTGAAGAGTGTTTCCTTCTGTTGTACATGGGAACTTAAGAGGAAGACCTAACTCAATGGCACCTAACAATGAAAACCACAATGATATATAAATACCAAATAGTACAATTAGTCAGGACTTTTATAGACATTATGCAGCAGAAAATCTTTTTTTTAAATCATGCAAGCTAGGAAAGTATTTAGAGTGCTGATTCTAAACTTTAAATTCTTTTTATTGTTTATTAACTATATTTCAAATCAAGAGAAGGACTTGGCAATCCACTCCCAATTGCTATGAGTCAGACCAAACTCTAAGGCACCTAACAACAACAGTAATATATTTCAAATAGATTAAATTTTCAAACACAATATCCCACATGAAAAAAACATTCTAAAACTCCAAATCAACCAAAGAAGAAAAGTAGGTAAATTCTTTCCTTTGATTTGTATAGTTCTGTTGTTATTAGGTGTGCTGAGTCCAGTCTGACTCATAGCCATCTGAGGGAAAACAGAACAAAACACTCCCCAACTCTGTGCCAGGCACACTATCCTTTTTATGTTTAAGACCTTTGATGCAGCCAATGTGTCACTCCATCTAGTTGAGGGTCTTCATTGTTTTTAGTTGACCTGATACTCTTCCAAACATGATGTCTTTCTCCAGGGATTAGTCCTTCCTGACAACATGCCCAAAATACATAGGATGAAAATCTAGACATTCTTGCTTCCAAGGAGTATTGTGGTTACATTTCTTTTGGATGGATCTGTTGGTTCTTTGGGCAGTCCATGGATATTCAATATGCATATCCAGCACCATAATTCAAAAACACCAATTTTTCTCCTGTCTCCTTTATTCAATGTACAGCTTTCATAGGCATATGATGCAACTGAAAATGCCATGACATGAGTCAGGTGTACTTTCTTCTTCAATGTGACATCTTTATTTTTTTAACACTTTAAAGAGGTCTTTTACAACATCTTTTCCCAATGCAATGTGTCCTTTGATTTCTTGATGGCTGATTCCATGGTGTTGATTGTAGAACCAAGTAAAGCACAATCTTGGACACCCTCAATCTTTTATCCATTTCTCATGAAGTTTCTTACTGACCCAGATGTGAAGTTTTTTGTTTTGTTGATATTGAGGCCCATCCCATATTGAATGCTATGTTCTTTGATCTTCATCAGTAAAAGTTTCAAATCTTTACTTTCAACAAGCAAAGTTGTGTTATCTACCTAACACAGATTGTTAATGATTCTTCCTCCAATCCCGATGTCACATTCCTCTTCATAAATTCCAGCTTCTCGGATTATTATTTAGGCATAGAGATTAAAGACATATGGTGAAAGATACAGCCCTGAGACACATCTTTCTTGACTTTAAGCCAGGTAGTGTTTCCTTCTTCTATTTAAACAACTGACTTCTGGTCTATGTACAGATTCCTCATGAGTATAATTAAGTACACTGGTATTCCCATTCTTCCCAATATTACCCATAATTGTTGTGGACCACACAGTCAAATACCTTTGCATAATCAATAAAACATAGGTAAGTATATTTCCTGGTATTCTCTGCTTTTAGGTAATATCCACCTGACATCAGCCACAATGTCCATGTTTCCATATACTCTTTTTTATCGTGCATGATTTCCAGGCAGTTCCCTGTAAATACAGTGCTACAGTTGCTTTTGAAAGATCTTCAGCAAAAGTCTACTTACATGAGATATTAATGACATTGCTCGATAATTTCCACATGTGCTTGTTTCTCCTTTCTTGGGAATAGACACAAATATGGATGTTTTCCAGTCAGTTGACCAGGTAGCTCTTTTCCAAATCTCTTAGCATAAATAAGTGAGCACCTGCAATACTGTATCTGTTTGTTGAAACATATCTATTGGTATTCCATCAATTCCTAGAGCACTGTGTTTTCACAATTCTTCCAAGACAACTTCTACTTCTTACTTCAGAACCATTGGTACCTGATCATATACTACCTTTTGAAATGTTGGTCATCCACCAATTCTTTTTGGTATAATGACTCTCTGTATTCCCTCCATCTTCTTTTGATGTTTCCTCCACCATTTACTATTTTCCCTGAAGAATCCAATACTATTGCCTCTTGAGGCTTGAAATTTTTCTTCAATTCTTGAAGCATGAGAAAAACTGAACATGATCTTGCCTTTTGGTTTACTAGCCTTAGCTTTTTGCACATCATTATAGTATTTGATTTTATCTTCTCGAGCTGCCCTTTGAAATCTACCGTTTAGTTCTTAAACTTCATCTCTTCTCTTTACTTTAGCTACATGATGTTCAAGGGCATATTTCAGAGTCTGTTTTACTATGCAATTTGGTCTTTTCTTTTTTCCTCTCCTTTTAATAACCTTTTTCTTTCATCATGAACGATATCTTTAATGTCATGCCGTAATTTCTCTAGTCTTCGATCATTAGTCTAATATGTCAAATCTGTTCTTGAGGTGGTCTCTGAACTAGGATGGAATATACTCATGTTCATACCTTGGTTCTCATATATTTGTTCTATATTTCTTCAGTTTCAGTTTGAATCTGAATATGAGCAGTTGATGGTGATGCACGATCAATATCTGGTCTAGTTCTGACTTTTGATGTTGAGGTTTTCAATTGTCTCTTTCCGCAAATATAGTCAATTTTCTTTCTGTGTGTTCCATCTGGTGAATTCCATGTGTATAGTTCCCACTGGAGTATGTGAAAAAATGTATTTGCATTAAAATGCCTTTGTTGTTAGGTGCCATTGAGTTGAGTCTGATTCATAGGATCCTCAGGGCTTTCAATTGCTGATTGTTTCAGAATTGCATTGGGAGTGGATCGCCATCATTAGAGTGACAAAATTCTCTCATGTATTCCCCAGGATTGTTTCTGTCACCATGGCCATATTTTCCAACTACTGAGCCTTCTTCTTTATTTCCAACTTTTACATTCCAATCTCCAATAATTATCAGTATATAATGATCACATGTTGGATTAATTTCAGACTGCAGAAGCTGGTAAAAGTCTTCCCTTTCTTCATTTGTGACCTTAGTGGTGGGTGCATAATTTTGAATAATAGTTATGTTAACTAGCTTTCCTTGTATACATACCAATATTGGCCTATCACTGACAGCATTGTACATCAGGACAGATTTTTATGTGTATTTTTTGATGTTGAATGCAACCCTATTTTTCTTTATCATTCCCAGTGTATTAGACCATACTATTATGTGATTCTAAATGATCAATATCAGTACATTTTAGCTCGCTGATATGTAGAATTTCAATGTTTATGTGCTCCATTTCATTTTTGATGAATTCTAATTTAATTATAATCATACTATGTATATGTACATTCCATATTCCAAGTATTAATGGATATTTATAGTTGTTCTTTCTCATTATGAGCTTTGCCACTTCAGCAAAGGGAGGTACATCCCAGAGGCTTTACTCCATTCCTGTCATTAAGGTAGACCCTACTTTGAGGAGATAACTCTTCCCCAGCAGCCTTTGAGGGCTTCCCAACCTGGTGGGTTCATTTTCTGACACTATATCTTAGAGTTTCCCTGCTATTCATATGCTTTTCAATGGCTAATTGTTTGAAGAGTGGGTTATCATATCCTTCTTTCTCATTTGTCTTAGTTTAGAATCTCAGCTGAAACCTGTCCACCATGGGTGACCTTGGTATCTATAATACAGGTGGTATATCTTTCAGCATTAAAGCAACACACAAGCTCCCACAGTAGGGAAAACTGACAGACAAGTGATAGGAAATATAGTTAAGTATCAGAAAACCTTGTGTACTTGCAAAATAGAATATTTCAGGACAAACAATTGTCTTCAATATGGAAGAGTGCCTCTTACATTTGTATTACATGAAAATTTGTTGAATAAAAAGAAAGAAAACATCATGTTTCAAGTTGCTCATATACAAAATAATTTGCAGTAAGAAGATGGTTTATATTGGAATATTTTATAAAACTGAAATAAATAAAGACAGTATGAATTAGAACAATGTAAATTTGATGCTGGGCTGGGATTTAGCTCAGTTGGGTAGAGCACTGTGCTGTAGTCTCTGAGGTCCTGAGTTCAATTCCCAGCACCACAAAAATGGGAGAAGGACCTGGCAATCCACTCCCAAGGCAATCCTGAAACAATCAGCCACTGAAAACCCTATGAGGGTCGCTATGAGTTGGACTTGACTCAATGGCACCTAAAAACAACAACATCCCAGTTTCCAGGGATTTTCTTCAAGCTGGGATTTAGCTCAGTGGGTAGAGCACTGCACTGCAGTCTCTGAGGTCCTGAGTTCAATTCCCAGCATGGCAAAAATGGAAGAAGGGCCTGGCAATCCACTCCCAAGGCAATCCTGAAACAGTCAGACAGTGAAAACCCTATGAGGGTCACTATGATTTGGATACCGACTCAACAGCACCTAACAACAACAACAACAACAAATTTGATGCAAATTTTTGTTAATTAGATTTCATTATAGGGCTGAGGTTTATCTCAGCTGGTAGAGCACTGCTATGCTACATGGTCTGCTTGACTATATTAACTCTGAAATTTTTATTGCATTTATTTCTTTCTCAGTGTTCTTGGCAGGACACCTCAATCTTTGTTAACTCCCTTCTACACAAATGTACTTTATTTATGACAAATTGTAGATAACAAAACAATCAAATGAGATTTTGCAGACTTGGTAATATAAATGGAGAAATATTTTAACCTTTTTTGTCAACATAAGTAAAAATGATTTAACATAAAATAGGATCTTGGTAAATGAAATTAAATATTTAATATAGTCAAAAAATACGATACAATAAATTTCATCCTTCCTTTGGCCTAAAGAAAATTATGTAACTACTGTTCAGAGAAAAGAAAGAAAAGAATAATTCAATTTTATTAACTTGAATTTACATTTTCAGTTTCCTGTATATGAGTAGTAAATAACTGGCATACTCCTGTTTGAAAATTTTCTAATTAAAACTGAAATCTCTATGTATTTTACAAAGTTGGTTTTGACTTGTGTCTTTGTTCCCATTTCACACCATTCTTATTATTTTGGCTTGTATATATCTATAAGATAATTTCTATATAATGAATGTTTTAAAATATTTTGTTCTGTGTATGTTACATTTTCTTTCATGTTACTTTATAGAAATTTTTATCATGAGTTGTTGCAAGCTCTAATTATCCTTCAGTTCACATTCTATACCTTTACTAGAAGGAGGGTTCTAGCCTTTGTGTGTATGGTGTCAAATCTACTCTTCATAATTTTATAGAAATTACAAATCCATATTACTTCATGATTTAAAAAGTATTTTCTTTTTCTTTCTTTTTTAAAATAAACTTTAAGCCCTATGAAAGCAGAAACTATACCTAGTTTTCTATTCTCACGATTTTTCAATTTGTCAGTCACATAAATATTGCATTCCACATGTGCTGAATGGATGAATAAATCCACTTTATTTAGAAGACATAAGTAAATAGTTTGAAATATATAGTTAATTATAAAAAAGAAATACTGTAAAACCCAGATAAAAAAGTTACCTTTTGCTTACTATTTCTAATTCTTATAAATTAGTAAAATGATGGTTTTATTAAGGAAGAATATGATTCGAATCGTTTCACATGATTGTGTAAAACAAAACAGTCCATTGCTAATTTATTCCATCTTGTAAATACAGGAAATATCTAAAATATTAAAGTATGTCTAATTCAATATATTATCCTTACAATCTTTGAACTTTATTTTGATTATGACCAAGTTTTTATATTATGTACTATTGTGCAAGGAGTGTCATCTCTTCAAAAATGTTTATCTCTTCATAGTTTTTTTTTTTTTTTTCCTGGTACTGAGGATTGAAGTCAGGGCCTTAGACTTGCATGCTTTATAAGTGTTATGCCACAGAGCTGTACCGCCAGCCCATTTTTTTCTTTTTTCTTTCTTTTTTTTTTTTTTTTTTTACTTTTTGAGACAGAGTCTTGCTAAATTATGCAGACTGCCCCTGGTCTCGAACTTCCAATCCTCCTGCCAATGCTTCCCAAATCGTTGGGATTACAGAGTGCACCCCCGCACCAGGCTATCTTTTCATTCTTATTGTAGAAAATTGCTATCTTTTTAAATGTTTGTTCCAACTAGAAGAATTTTCAGTGCTTAAAAGATATTCAAACATCCTTATTACCTCATCATAACTTAAAAGTGACAAAACATTTTTTTCAGATAAAAAAGCAGTTGACTTGTTCTCAATTATTATTTTTGTTACAAAGAGTAGAAATTATTTTTAAAGAAAGAAAATACTCATTTGCCCTATAAACTGTAAATAAAATCATTCAAATTTAAAAATTATTTTGAACACAGCTATAGCCCTTATCCCACTGATTTGAACAGCATTAAGAAATGTTATGCAGGTTTTAAAGATAAATTACTTAAGATTTTTTTCTATTAAAGTTAGCAGACTTGTTATACATTAATTTTATTTTATGTGTAAGATTATAATATTGAGATTTTTTTCAGGGAAATAATGAAGAATGAATGTGTTGTTTGAGTTTGCAACTTTGTTTCCTTTGGCTTTCAGACCAGATTATTATTCTAGAGTTATTGGATACATTGATAGAACAGATTGGCACTGCTCTGTTTAAAGTTTCCTTGCTTGGATATATGTGAGAGAATAAATGTTTGGGATACTTCTGCTTATGATTTTCTATATTTACAGATAACATTTTTGTCCAAAAAAATATAGGACACTATAAAGACATTTTATCACACTTTTGGGGAAGAATATATCTAAAGAATGTTGCAGGCATGTTGCAGTTTCAACTGTGAAAATCTAAAAAGGGGTGTAAACTCTGAACATTTCTATTGACCGTGAAGTGTCCTATTAAGAAAAAATGGTGACGACAGGCTCAATAGATGTGGCACATCTTTTGAGGGTTAGAGAGGTTAGCGGAATGTGAGATGTCCACATGTGGTGAGAAAAAGCAGGGAGATCTTGTGGAATATTCATTTCTGTAACAATGTTGTCCCAGTTCCACTAGTGAAGCAAGTGTTAACATCAAGGGGACGGACAAAGTGAAAACAACAGCTTTGTGGACCTTAGAGAGTTGTACAATATTGGAATGTTTTTCCTTATAACTCAATCATGCTGGGGTGAACAAAATTTGAAAAAGAATACAAAACATTATTGTACCTTGGTAAGCACCAGGCACTGTGATAGGCATTCTATTCCCTAACTTTCATGTTTTCCCAAACTAATTATGGAATCAGACAATAACAAAAATAATTTTACCATATTATAAATACAGTGGAAGACAATTTCTCAAAAAGTTATGAAGATGTAACAGAAGGGACCTCATCCAGCTTGGAAACAAGAGGATGGATTTGGTAGGTTATACATTAGTTTTGGAAAGGAAGTAATCAAATAATATATTATAAAGTGGTGCACATTCAAATAAATATAGCTTCCCATGATAACTCTCAAAATATTTATGGGGAACCAATAGAAGTTGAAGTAAAAATAAAAAATTAGATGAATGAAATATTTCACATCTCTAACTGATGCTATTCTAAGTATTTAAAAATTGATTCTTGAGGTGACACGTAGCCAGAGATGAAATTCTATGGGCCATGACAATAGGTGTGTCATGTGATAAGATCATATATCCATAGCTTAGAAGTATATGGAAGAGAAGAGTTCTATGGAAAAATTTACAGAGCTAGTATGTTTAAACTTTATAGGTTTTAGAAAAAACTATGAAAAAAGAAGTGGACTTTAATTGGATGCAAAAATCATCAATAACAAATAATCCTATAGTTTATAACTGCTTAGAGACAGGTATGTTTAAATAATTATTTAAATGTTAATGCTAATTTGCATTAAGGATTTTATCAGTATTGTCTTTTTCTGTTCTTGAAATATCTAGAAGAGAAATGTTATTAAGTTCTAATTTTGAAGATTATGAGAAGACTTAATATTTTACACTAACATGGTCATTTTCTCCAATCATTGAATCATGGTGGAAGATCTAAACTCAGGGAACACTTAAAGTACTAGCCTCTTTAGATCTCTGCCTTACTGATGGAATCTATTTTAATATTCAGATTTTTACTTTGGGCAACAGAGTAGATGAAAGTGTCATTTATGATAATAAAGAATATTTTAAATGAGTCAAAGTGAAAAAGAAATTTGGTAAATTTACTTTAAATGTGTTGTTTAATAGGTCATTATGATATTAAATTACATATGAATTATAGAAGCTGTGGTTAGAATGTTTGCATCTCTCTAAAATTTATACATTGAAATCCTACCTCCCAAAGTGATAGCATAAGGACATAGGGCCCTTAGAGAATTGATTATATTATGAATGACATCAATGACATATTATTTATCTGGTGTATGGATATGGCAGAGAAACAGACCAAAAAATTACAGGAGGAATTATTTATTCAGAGCTCCACCTTAAAGGATTTCAGTTCATAATCACAGAGTACGTGAGAGCGCAGCTGGCAGTGGGGCAGGTCTTCCATGACCACACATTATGGTGGATGAGAGGTAGAGAGCTTACTGGAGCTAGGGGTCACTAAAAACTTCTGCAAAGATAGAATTCACTGCTCAAAGGCGATTCATAACCTCCCAGGACAACATCAACTCTGGGGAAAACAATCAAACACATAATCTTGGGAGACATTTTAGGTTCAAACCATTATAAATGGCCTTATACAAAAAGCCTAAGAGAAACCCTTTCCTTCTACTGTGTGAGAACATAGCAAAAAGTGGCATTGATGAGAAAAAACACACTCACCAGACTTAGAATGTGGTGGCATTTTTTCCTCAAAATCCCCAGTCTTAACAACACTAAGAAATAAATTCCTGTGGTTTATAAGCTACTCAGTTTATGATATTTTTATAGCAGACCAAGTGGAATAAGTCAATAGGAAATTCAATGTGTACATGGAAACATGGGGAAGGAATGCTGCAGTATAAAAGCAGACTGTTGAAGAACTAAAACGACAAGTCATCTTCCTTGGAGAATTCAAAATATAAGAAAAGATCACGAGCTCTTGGAAGTAAAGTAACATTTAAGAGATTGACTTAAAATAAACCATACCACTTATGAACAGCTCTAAGTGAAAAAGAATATTTAAGATTTTTTTCTTATAAATATATCCCATGTTTATGACTATATCTTGTATAACAATGCCAAATAAATAAATATATTTATATTCTTCTATTGATTACTCTTTTAATATTTAAAGTCATATATATATATATATATATATATATATATATATATATATATCCTAAGGTTTTCTTTTAGGGAAGATTCAAAATTCCCACCTTCAGAAACATTTCTTGTGTTAAGGTATTCACTCTAGAATGCATCTGTGAGAACATCTGTTCCTGGGTGGGCAAGATTATATTTACCCTCAGGATAGATTGAAACAGTATGCTAACCTTACTAGGAAAGTAGAAATTCCTAAATAAAATCAATGTGAAATATGATAGTATTATAAAAGACAGAAGAAAAACCCAGGACATAGACTAGCCTCCATGATGGCAAGTCACAGTGAGATACTGGAAGGCATTATGCAATAACTTATCAGGATGAATATTCAGAAAATGGAAAGAAATTAAAGCCTACTGTAGTGTTTTTGAAATTTTCTATTGTTCGTGTTTTTTAATAGAAGATACAACTAAGCTTAGTGTTAACCAAAGGTAGTGTTAATATGTTCATATCAAGTTTTGTGACACATTTTTCATTATATAGTTAAGAGTTCATACTTTTTTGGCCCTCTTAGATGAACTGATTTCTCTTGATGCAGAGTTTTTTTTTAAATATATTTCCTAGAAAATTCCAAGTTATTTGCTATATTCAAAGAACTATCCTGATTAGAAAATATGTCCAGATGGGTAAGGCTCATTTCCTTTCAGAGAAGCAAGCAAGCTTTAGCCTTTGAATTTCTAAAACATGTTCATATTTTATTTAAAATAATCATTGAAAGTTCATGTTAAGTAGAAACCAGGGAGACTTTAACTTCATAAAATATAAAACACTAAATAGTAATATTTAGGTATTTTGATAAAGTTGAGTATATAGAATAAATTTGAGACTACAACACAGAGGAAATAACAATTGAGCTTTTATTAAATAAGTAGAATTTTTTGGTAAGATGGAGTAGTGACACAAATTTAAGTATTTAACTTAACATTTTTCTAAATAGAGACATAATCCATTAGTTATTTCAATATTAATAACTCTGAATTAAAGTAAGATTTATTTTTATGGATGATAAATACACTCTGGTTTGATCCAATCAAGAAAGGTTAAAAAAACACAAAAACACAAGATGAATTTCAACAATGAGTCTGATAGAGCTAGCATCAATATTGTACTAAAAGAAATGGCAGCATTGCCATCAATGCTTTGACACATATTGGAAAATCTTTACTTATTTTGTTCTTTGTGTACCAGAATAGTTGTTTTCCCAAGTAGGTGCTATCAAAATATTCTTTAAGTATGATGATAAATTTAGAATCTTAAAACAATGTAGTGTTTGTACCTGAAAATTTACTCTTCAGCAGTTATAAAGATTAAAATGAAATCATACAGTTCAATTAGAAATACTGTTTTGTAATGGTAATTTTCTCAGAAAACAACTCCTGTCTAAGAGCAAGAGTGGCTTTCCCACTGTATTGTTTTAAAATTAATTAAAATACTTGTTCTAGTGCACTATAAATAGAAATCAAATCCGTTACTGATGAGGGTTATAGTAGTGATTATGATTATTATTCTGTGCCTTTCTCATGGTTGTAATTATGTCATGCACCTTTACTTTCATTAAGTGCTTACAAAATCCACCAAAACAAAAACAGAAACAAAAAATTCAACTCCGTTATAAACCCGTATCAATAAGACAGGGATAATAATATTATTATGATTCATGGCTTTATTACCCAATAAAGTGTTTTTACCAATCAGAGTTTCTGAAAAACTTTATTATAACTACTGTATATTTTACTTGAAATGTTCGAGTATGATATGCTCACAAAAATAAAATATATATTTGTGAGGTGTTTTTGAAGCCATCTGATTTGAATTCAGATTTGTGAGCTTTCTTGGATCATTCAAGTCTTAAGAATGTTGGCTATAGTTACATATACTCTTTTCATTTGGGGGTTCCCAAACAAAAATTTTTTGTAGCATGATCAATTTGAAATTTTTCTCACATTCTATTATTGAGCTCCTCTTCCTTCCCTGATTTTACTCCCCAGATTTCAATTTTTGATCTGCTGCTCACTTAGTCTGTACATTTTGTAGATTACAGCTATGTAGATGGAGGCCAACACTATACATTTTGATGTCCCCCCAAAAAAATGAACTTTCTAATCCAAAACTCGATTGAGTTCCAACTATTTATATACAAATATCGTCCAGATTTGTTTACATACATGACATGCCTTTATCACAAAATAACATGCTCAGGTTGAAAACATCAGCTTTTTCTGGTTTTCATAGTGTATCCACATATCTCCATGTTCTCAATTCCACTTAGATTCCATACTCATGCTTGCTCCTTAGACCTAATCAGTGGGTCAGTACTACAGACAATATTTTATTCATACCTCTTAAAGTTCCACTTATCACTTCTTGCTATTCTGTGACCTTTGTTCATGATTTTATTATATCTTTCCTGGGTTATAAAAATCACTACACATCTTCTAATTTATTCTCTATTAGAATCTTTGTTAGTTGCTGCTTATCCCTCTGCATGTGCCCTTTCAGAAAGTAACGTTCTGGATGCAGACAGTAGATTTGGCAAAATGACTTCGAATGAAAATGAGACAGATCAGAAGTACCTAATCCTTCCTAGGGTATTGTGGCAAGGGTTAATCACTGTGAGACACTGTTGAACACTATTCAATGTCATTGAGAATATGAATTAAGCCTTTGTTAAGTCTTTTTCCACAAGCAGGTATTGATTTTTTTTCTTTCTGTGAATAAATGAAGATGTTGGGAGTGAGCCATTCCACAGACTCTTCCATTGTGCTTGGCAGATTTGAGTGAGGAATTGTCCAAAAGAAGGGATCTCTGGCTGCAAGATACTTTGTAATTAGGGCTTTTGAAAATGTGACTTCTGCTTTAGGAGACCTTTCTCCAATCGCAGCCTGAACCAGTGCAAGAAACCTTTACTTCAGGCAAGATAAGCCTTTGCAAACTCTAGATGATCTTGCTTACATCTACTTCAGAAAGCCCCACCTCTGCCTCACCTGACCTTTTCTGCAATCAGACCTGAAGAAGGAAGAAGACTCACTCTCATGGTTTAGTACAAAGCTTGTGATTGACAAATGGGAGGATAGTACCTACAATTGGCTATGACTGGTGCAAATACAGTCGTTCATTTGCATGAAGGATTGCCTTGATCCTCGGAGACACTCTTGCCACACCCAGTTTTTGGCTATGTAACTAGGCTGTCCTGCTGACTTTTCTAATCAGTTGGAAAGTACACTTCTATGTTGCCCCATGGGTGGCAATATTAGGCAATTAAAAGGCTTATCCTAAGTGATATTTCCTTGCCATCTTGTGATTTTTCTTATGGGCAGAGCAGACTGAACTGGTAATATGAAGAAGAGATCACACCAGTGGCAATAAAGGCAATGGTGGTGGTAGCGGCCATTGCAGCAGTAAAAGTATTGGTCACAGTGTCAGCAGCAATGAGAAAGCATATGAAGTGTTTTAGTTAGTGACCAGGGGGAAAGATGGTGGGGAGCAGATGCAGCTGAACAGATGAAGGACAAGCGCCTATGGGCCTCAATTTCTCTAAGAGTTCCAGGGGCCTGTCAAACCCTAGGGGTTCAGGGTCCCTATAGGCAAGGCCCAAGTCTATAACACCAGCTGCTGTTAAGAGTCAATGTTTCCAACACTCAGACTTGAGCAGCACAGCACTGATCCCACTCAAGGTGGCCTCTGGTCTCTCAGTATAGGGCCCATGGCAGTCAAGGTTCAGAGCAATTTGCGTCTGACCCCAGGACCTACAGATCTATGTCTCTGGTCTCTAGAGGTTGGAGGCACAATCATAGAAGGGCTCTGTTAGTCCAGCCTTCAAGCCCTTGGCACTCAGAGGCCTGGAACGACCAACACTGAGGATGCCACTCTTTGTCTAGTTGCAAGTTCCATCCAGATAGAACAAAAGAACTGTCCCCTGGCCACCACAAGCCAGCTGACTGGTAACAAAGGAAAGAATGGAAGAGGTAAGGAAGAAAATCCAAGAAAAAGGTGAATTATACAGTTAATGACTACCTCATGAACTTCTATTTCTCTCATCATTGGTTGCTTGGAAGATAGAAATGGAGAACATGTATGTAGTGGTTTCTACTCCTTTTGGTCAAGTGCTGTTGTTGTGTTGGGTGCCATGGAGTTGTGTCTGACTCATAGGGACCCTCACAGGGTTTTCAATGGCTGATTGTTTCAGGATTGCTTTAGCAGTGGATTGTCATATCCTTCTCCCGTTTTTTGTGATACTAGGGATCAAATGGAGGGCCTCAGAGAGGACAGAGAAGCACTCTACCAACTGAGCTAAATCCCAGACAAGAGGTTGTTGTTGTTGTTAGGTGCCATCGAGTTGGTATCCGACTCATAGAGCCCCTCATAGGGTTTTCAATGGCTGACTGTTTCGGGATTGCCTTGGGAGTGGATTGCCAGGTCCTTCTCCCATCAGACAAGAGGTAGGCCATGGATATTCACTTTAATCCTTCCAGGTTTTTTGTTATTAGGTGTGTCAAGTCAGGTTTGACTCATAGAGACCCTATGTACAACAGAATGAAACATTCCCTGACACAGTGCCATGCTTGGCATTATTGTCAGTGCTTCTTTGCTATTCATAGGGTTTTCAATGTCGGATTTTTCTGGGAGTGGATTGCCAAGTCCTTCTCCCTAGCTCCTAGCCCCTGGTATTCCCAGGTGTTCTTCCAGGCTTAGGCATGCATAAATACTGTGTAGCTTGGCAAGTGTCCAAAGCATGACTCATAAAAAGTCCAAGGTAGAATATAAATGAAACAATAAAGTTGAGGTAAATTACTGTCCATTGTACTTGTTTAAAGCTATTTGCTGCAGCAATAGATGGAAGTGAGATTAAAGACAGGCATGAGCAGCATCTCATGAAAGTGTCCTTTCCATGACATAAATCTGATTACTTAATGCTAATGCTTAAACTAGGCATCCCTGTAATCTCAGCAACTCAAGAGGTTGAGACAGGAAGATTTCAAGTGTGAAGGAAGAGGTTTCTTGTGAAACATAGCAAGACACTATCTCAAAATAAAAAAATGAAAAAGAGACTGGAGTTGTTGCTTAGTGAATGGTAATTTTCTAGCATACACAAGGCTATGAGTTCAACCCTCAGTCCTGAAAAAAAAAATTGTGTGTCTTCCTTTAATTTTCATAATAAAGGTTAAGCTCCCTGACATAGAACCCAGGTATTTGCTGGAAAGCTACAATTGGCCCTTCAAATCAGCTTCAAGTATTATCTGAAATGATACTGTCCCTTTTACAGTATCTGACAAAGGTGTGTATGCAGAAGATTCTCATCAAGAAAGGATGCTTAGTACAGGGAATAGATACACCAATCTATTCAAATCTGGAAGTAAACATTTCATGGGAAATGATGGGGGTGGTGAAAATGAATGGGGAGGAGGATGCTAAGAGGAAATTTATACATAAATGAAACTTAGAAATATGGCTTATTGCCACATATTTTAAAACAGCATACAAGCTGACCTATTAGAATGCTTAAATGTATTTTATAATGTTGCTTTTTTTGCATAAAACTTTTTGACAGTTTGTACTTTCATGAAATTTATCAAAATTTCAGTTTTAAAAAAAATTCTAAAGAGCACTATTTTTATTAAAATAGAGAGAGATAACAAATTTTACAAGGTGCTAATTTAAATTTTGATTTTGTATCTTTTTTTAAAATTTAAAATAAAAATTTTCACCAATATAGCATTCTTTACTTCTTAACTCTCCACCTTGTTCATTGAACAATGGCTTTGTATGTGACTTGGATAGTTCACAAACATAATTGTATTGACCTAATGAAAATGTGATTCTTGCCAAATATGCAGTTTCATTTTTTAATTAATTCGCATTATATTTGCATTGCATTGACTGATGTTGCAGAACACTACAGGAAGTGAACAGAGATCAATAAAGAACTCAAAAGTACAGAGATACTCATTAATGTTAAGTGGCTGGGAAGGGCGAAAGAGAGGTATTTCGTTAGAGAATTATTTTGTAACCTTTCAGTTTCTTAGTGATTATTTTCATGCTATAGAAATTTTTGTTTATCTACTCAAACTCAAACATCAGAGATTTGGAGAAGGAATAGAAAATGAGAATGCACCGTGTTATTTTTATTTTTGTATTGTTCTCAGAGGAACCCCCATGTTCCATTAAAATTGCCAATGTACTCCTCTGTCTCCAATGAGACTATAAATTCTGTGAGGTTAGCTGACTTTAAGTAATAGTAAAGCAGTAAGAATAATAGATAACAATCACATAATTTGCCTTTGGGCAATAGTTTGGAAAGACCTTTACTTGAATTATCTCACTAACTTTTCATGACAACACTAGAAGAAACCATTAATTTGATTTACTATTGCCATCCCATTTTACATATCAGGAAACTAAAGTGCAGTCAGATTAAATTACTTTCCTCAAGCACGTACACAAAAGTAATGGATCTGGGATTCAAATTCAGATTGAGCATCAAGAAATTATGTTTTATGTAAACTAAACAACAGTAAAAGGAGATCTATAGTTTGATGAAATGAACCCTATACTTTATATTTTTAAAAAGAAATTTCATAGGCGGTGCTGTATTCTTTCTTTGTTTTGTTTTGTTTTATTTTGTTGGAGACACTGCAGAATCTGCCAATTGTCTGATTATCTCTCTTTTTCAATGTCAAGTTGACGACTATGTGTCAGTATAATCAGTTTGTTCATTCCCTCATGACCTTTCACCTAATAATTTGTGCAGGAAAATGTCTCCAAACTAAAATTTGACCCTCTAAAGCATTGAAAATTACATTCAACATATCTCATAACATGCTCACTAACATTATATAAGAAAATGTAATTTTATATTTATTAAAAATAAAGTAGAAAGTAATGAAATCACTTTGAACTTTTTAGACTAATGTAAAAGAAGGAAAAGTATCAAATATTGTAAATAGCTTTTAAACAGAATATTTTTTCCTACAGTATTATATTTTTGTAAGCTTAAAATTCCTATTTTAGATCCTCTGAGAACAAAAATAATGAAAATTTCATTGTAAAATAAAATGTGTGTACAACTCTACTACTGGCTAGGAAGATTGTGTTCTAAGAGTGGACTGGGTACCTAGCTTTTCTACTTTGTACTTTCATTACTGCATCTCTTCTGTATTTAAAAGTAAGCCATCCTTTCTGAAATTCCTTCTCTGAATAAATCTTTTCTTTTCTGTTGTTTGTTGGATTAATCTCTCAACTGTCTCTTCCTTTCCTAATGGAGGCATACTATGGTTATATGTCTGCCCCATCTGTGTCTAAATTAATGATTCTGGATGTCATTGGGAAAAGACTTGGCAACACAATCCTTTTTTAAAAAATGCAGACAGAGGGTTTCATAATACACCTGTACAATCAGTACATTTTAAATAGTATTCCCATCCTACACTAAGTGGATATGACAGATGCATTTTTCCATAGTTCAACACAGAGGGAAGAAAACATTACAATTTTAAGATGTCTGTTCTTTGAAAGAAAACATTTGGTCTTAATAATTCACTTGTTTATGTATACATGTGTGTCTGTCTGTCAATCCAACCACCATATTGAGTGAAAACTTGAAGAGACTTTTCCTTTTCTGTCAATTGATTGTTTAGCTTTATAAATATTAACAGCTATAAGAAACTCTAAATATCACATGATAAAATTGTGTATCTAAGGACCAATCCCTGGAGAAGGGCATCATGTTTGGGAGAGTGGTGGGCCAATAAAAAAAAAGAAGACCTTCAACAAGATGGAATAATACAGAGGCTGCAAGAATGAGCTTAAACATAAAAAATATCATGTGCATGCCATAGTGTCAGGTGGTCTTTTGTTCTGTTGTACAGAGGGTCAGTATGTGTTGGACCTGACTCAAGGGCACCTAACAACAACAACAACAACAAAGACATAACACAGTGTTAAAGCACTTGCCCAGCAAGTGCGAGGGCCTATATTTGATCCCCAGCACCACACAACAAAACAAAACAAAACATAGTGTGCTTCAATGATATATAATTCTTCTCTTTTTTAAAATATCAATTAATCTATGGTAGTGCCATTAACTTGATATAGTTATTTTTACTTAATTAAGTAGGTAATAAACTCAAAATATTATTTGGACTGTGGGAACAATATGCTTTATAAAAAGATTTAAGCACTAGATCTAGTTAAATGTAATATATATTATTTGTTTCTGAGTTTTTACTTGTAATCAGAAATTGAAATGTTATATATTTTTCCTCATCTAAAATTTTGTGGTTCCTGGTTTCTTATGCTTCTTCCTTAGAGACGCCTTGATGGAACCCCCAGATATAGTGCATGGACAAGATTCTAGGCTATCATACCATAAATCTTCCATATTATCCTTCACAGCTGGAGGGAATATTTAAACAATGAATGCCTTTTAGTAGCTTTGTAGGGAAAGGATGGGAGAAAGACCAGGCAGCCCACTCCCAAAAAATCAATCTGCCATTGAAAACCCTATGAATAGCAGAGAAGCACTGACAATAGTGTTTCCCCTGTTGTGCAAAGGGTCGCTATGAGTCAGATACGGACTCGACGGCACCTAACAACAACAACAAGGGAAAGGATTAGATGTTACACCTAGTAAATAGGTATCACCTGAGAAAATAATATCTCTTCTGATGAGTTTTCTTTCTTTTCATTAAATTAGGCTCCTTTATCAGCACTTCAGGTTACAACTACTAATTTTATATATGTATGTGTATGCACATATATATATATATATATATATATATATATATATATATATATATACACACATACATACATACATACATACATACATACATTGTTGTTGTTGTTAGGTGCCGTCAAGTCGGTATCTGACTCATAGCGACCCTCCTAGGGTTTTCAATGGTTGATTGTTTCGGGATTACCTTGGGAGTGGATTGCCAGGTCCTGCTCCCATTTTTGCCGTGCTGGGAATTGAGCTCGGGACCTCAGAGACTGCAGTGCAGCGCTCTACCCACTGAGCTAAAGCCCAGCCCCACATACATATATATGTATATATGAATGGACGGATTATCCACGCTTATGCTTTTTTAAGCAGCTTTTCTTTTAAGCCTTTAGCATTTTTAACAAAGATTATAGTCTTTTCCTATGGGGCAGAATTTGCAGGGCCCCAATCCTGCGGGACCCTGGGTTGGAGCCTATCTAGCACACCTCAAGTCCCGTTAAGGGACAGGCCAGGAGATCTGGTTTGCCTTGGTCGGAAACAGCTTTTGGGGCTTAAAGACAACTCCCTTGGCCTGGAGATTAGAAGCCAAGATGGCGCTCCCTGGTCGTTTCCTGGGTGTGGCCCGGGCCAAATTCTTGCAAGGATATTCCTTCCCATTGGCTAATGGTATGATCTAATGATCCATGTAAGCAACTGTTTAATTTAGACTGTCCCGCAGAAATAAAGCTGACTCACCTCCCTGAAGGTGTCCCAGAGTGCTTGTGTGTGTCTGCTCTGTCTCACTCCTGGCCGGTTCCAAGAACCCCGTCTCCTTTGGTGGCCACTGGGAGGGAAGATCCCCACATTTCCCATAACCTCTGTATTCTCTTGTTCTGTAGCTTATCTGTCTATTAGACAGCTCTAAAAAAAGACACATCAGTCAAATATTTTAACTGTTGTTATTGTATATGCTTTCTGAACTCTTATTATTACTAGAATCTCTTGATGTTCCTGATATATATATATATATATATATATATATATATATATATGCATATGCATATGTATATGTATGAATACACACACACACACACACACACACACACACACACAAAATCTGTGATTAAAATATGGCAAATTTTTAAACAAAAGAAATTTTAAAAGACACATTATCATTAATCCCCTCAAAATACTCCCCCTGGATTTGAACACAGCTTATCATTCTTGCCACTTTCCAAGAAGGTCTTTAAGAAATTTTTACTGTAATGATATTTTGAAAATTTAAACAGACATCATATCTTTTGATCACTTCTTATATTTCCCTTTTTATATTATCCACAGAACTCTGTGCAGTCTAAAACCAAGCACATGTACCTATATATATAAGATATACATATACTATGTATATATATATTATATATATCATATTCATAGCTGTTTATGTATACACACATATACACATACAGGTATACATACATATATATAGATTATATAAGTATAGACATATGTACTCAGACACATTTATATCTACACACACATAGCACACACACACACACACACACATATATATATGTATATGTGCTATTCCTTTGTACAGTTGAAATTTTAACAGTGCAGAAACAAATCTTTAAAAGCTTATTAGAAATTGTATGAATAAATACAAGTTCATCATAAGATTCAGATTAATATGTCAAAAATCATCTGAAAAAAAAGGCAAGATCACGCAGATAAGTAGGAGATAGAAGGACAGAAAATTAGGGGAAAATAAGAATGAATAATAATGAAAAAGTATGGAAAGTGTTCAAAGCGAAAGAAAGTCTGAGTGGCAGGAATATATACAGAAAGCAATAGGCAGTTTGTTCTGGATTCTGCCTATAAAGTACTGCTGGCAATTTTATGGATATTCTTGTATGTTTGCTTCTAGAGTCCAATTCTGAACAATTATAACCTAACTTTTACAACCTAACTCTGTCCTTTGACATATTTGAAACCCAAAATTCAATGGCTAAAATAGAAGAAGAAGAAGAAGAAGAAGAAGAAGAAGAAGAAGAAGAAGAAGAAGAAGAAGAAGAAGAAGAAGAAGAAGAAGAAGACGACGACGACGACAAAATGTAAAAATAAAGAAAAGAGAGAGGAGAAGGAGGGGGAGGAGGAGGAGGAGGGGACAGAAAAAATGTGCTTCATATCTACTAGAAAAGAGATTTTGTATATACTATAGTCTACCTTTATAATGCTTGGAATCATTCTATAGCATCTCTGTGAAGTCAAAGAGTGATTCTGAAATTTATTGGAAAATCTCAAATAAAGTAAAGAAGTTTGTTTATATTCACTTTCTTTTTTTTTTTTTTTTGTAGTACACTGGAGGATTGAACACAGGAGCTTTGCATGTGCTAAGCAAGTGCTATATCCTTGAGCTGCACCTCCAGACTCTTCTCTATTTATTTCTTTTTATTGTGAGATGGGATCTCAATAAGTTGTACAGACTGCCCCTAACCTTGAATTCACAATCCTCCTGCCTCAGCCTCCCAAATTTTTGGAATTTCAGTCTTGTGCAATAAAGCCCAGATAACTCTCAATCTCTATAAGACTTTACTACACCAGGCAACTCTCCCAACTCTGTTGGTATCAACCAGAGGTTATAACAATTTAATTCTTACATCTTAAATAGATGTAAAAGACACATTTTCATTAATCTTCCTCAAAATACTGACTTCAATCACACTTAACCCATCATTCTTGCCACATTCTGAAGCAGTTCTGAGTGTTAGGATAGCTGTAGCTAGTAAAGACCTCATAGATGAAGTCCCTTAAAACTGTCACCTCACTCTTCAAATGGCAGTTCCAAGTCCCAGGTCTTCATCTGTACTTCTGACAAACCAGGTATAAAATTAAGGCTTCCCACCACTCCACCTCAGGTTTGATAATTTGTTATAATGCCTCCTAACACTGGGAAACCTTCATTTATTTATGATTAATGACAGTTTATAAAGGATGGAGAAGAAGAGCCAAGTGAAGACTTATGTTGAATACCCCAGGAATCCTAAGCACAGAAGCTTCTGTAGCTGTGGTGTTGGAATGGACTACACACTCCCTCTTTACCTGATGTGTTCATCAACCTGTAAGCTCTCCAAAAGCCATTGTTGCTGTTAGGTACTGTCAAGTCCGGTCCAACTCCTAGTGACTGTCATAGGGTTTTCAATGGTTGATTGTTTTGCGATTGGGCTGCCATGTTCTTCTTGTTTTTGTAGTGCTGGGGACAGAACCCAGAACCTTAGAGCACACAGATCAGCACATTACCAACATAGCACAATAATCCAGTTAAGGGATTGTTATGGAAGACTCATCATATAGTCATGATTGATTATTACCTCCACCTCCAGTTCTTTTTCCCTCATTGGAGGATGGTGAATGTGTGGCTGAAAATTCTAAGCTTCTAATCACAGAACAGTGTTTCTTGTGATCAGTCCACTTTCAAAAAGCCCTCCAAGAGTTGCTACATTATAACACAAGACACTCTTCTCACTGAGAAAATTCAGAGGTATTTAGGATCTCTGTGAAAGGTGCAACTTTCAGCTATATTACTCAAGAAATCACAAGTTTAGGGAACATGGAACAGAGACCAAATATATACTACTTACTATGTTACAGTAATCAGAAATGTTAAGTGTTAAAAGACAATCCCATAGATATAAATATAAAAATTTTAGGAAATTAAACTCCTACAAAAAAATTGAAAATTTCTAAATAGACTGTAACTCACAGGGCATGACTTTTGCATAGACTTTTTTTTTTTTTTTTTTCAGTACTGGCAGTTGAACCCAGAGCCTCCTCGTGCTCTGCAAGTGCTGGACCACTCAGTCCATCTTTTTTTTTTTTTACTTTTTGAGACAGGGTCTCGCTAAATTATGCAGACTGCCTCTGGTCTCGAACTTGAGCCTCCGCCTCCCAAGCCGCTGGGATTACACACGTGTGCCACCACACCCAGCTCAACTTTTGCATAGACTTTTATGAAGTAATTTCATGACCTTTTTTCATTTGTCTTTAAAGACCATGAAAATGGTAATATTTTATTAAGGCCGATCCAACTCTTCCACTTAAATGTATTTTGGGTCCCTTGTGTGACATAAAGACAAAGTGTTATAGAGGGCTATGTTGATAGGATACAAATTTTGGATCAATAGACTAGTTTTCTTATTCATTTTGTGTAAGACAGAAATACTGCATATTGTATTTTAAGAGTTAGTTCAGATAAAATCTGTAAATTGACTTCTAAATTGTAATACAGAAATCGTAAAGGATAATTCTAGTAAATACCATCAGAAACAAGATATAAAACTATAATTGACAAATTTTTATTCATCCAATCATTAGTTGATGGAAATCTGGATTGTTTTTTCACATCTGGCTATTGTTAATGTTGGTACTATTAAGGTGCGCACATATACTTGCTTGACTACTTGTTCTCAATTTCCTTCGATATAAACCTACCAGTGAAATTCTTAGGTTTTATGTTAATTCCATATATAACATTTTGAAAATCTGTCAGCTCTTTTTTTACAATGGCTGCACAATTTTATATTAATAGCAGTGTACTAGGGCTGTAGTATTTCCATATCCTTACAAATACTTTCTTTTTAAAATTTCTTTTCAAACTATAGTCATTCTACAAGGTGTGAATAGTACTTCATTGTCATTATGATTTGCATTTACCTAATGACTACAGTCATTGAGCATTCTTTTGCATGCTTCTTTTGGCCATTTGTGTTTCTTCTTTGGGGAAATCTCCTCACATTTCTTGCCCATTTTAAGGGTGTTTGTCTACTTTTGCTGGTATCGAGTTATGCATTCATTATACAGTTTAGATGTTAAAACTTAACTATATATGATGGTGGGCTGGGATTTAGCTCAGTGGGTAGAGCGCTGCGCTGCAGTCTCTGAGGTCCGGAGTTCAATTCCCAGCACCACAAAAATGGGAGAAGGACCTGGCAATCCACTCCCAAGGCAATCCCAAAACAGTCAGCCATTGAAAACCCTATGAGGGTCGCTGACTCGACGGCACCTAACAACAACAACAACATATATGATGGTGTTGTGGTTAGATGTTACGGAGTTGGGTTCAACTTATGGCAACCCTATGTAAAATAGAACAAAAACTCCCTGGCGCTGTGCCAAGCACATGATCTTTTCTTATGTTTAAACTCATTGTTGCAGACACTGTGTTAACCCAACTGATGAGGGGCTCTCTTTCTTTTTTTTTTTTTCTTTTTTTGTGGTACTGGGGGTTGAATCCAGGGCCTTGTGCTTGCATGCTCTGCAAGTGCTGGACCACTGAACTGCACCCCAGCCCATTTTTTACTTGTTTGAGACTCTTGCTAAATTATGCAGACTACCTCTGGTCTTGAAATTGCTATCCTCCTGCCTCTGCCTCCCAAGCCACTGGGATTATAGGCCTGCGCCACTGTACCTGGCTTGTGAGGGGCTTTATTTTTTTCTTTTTTTAATTTCTTTTTCTTGCGGGGGTACTGGGGATTGAACCCAGGGCCTTGTGCTTGCATGCTATGTAAGTGCTGTACCACTGACTTGCACCTACAGCCCATTTTCTTTTTACTTTTTGAGACAGGGTCTCGCTAAATAGTTATCAAAAGGAATCCTTTGCAGTGCTACTTAGGGGAAATGCCAAATAGGTGGAGACCCACAGTCATAATTCTTTAATAATAAAATGTAATCATTCTCTCTGGCTCTATTAATCCACAACAATATTGATGCTGCTGCTCTGAAGGATATTTGATATGCATTCTAAAATGTAACTTTTTTCACCAAGCTTCCCTCTGATTGTTGTAAATTTATGACTAGCCTCCAGATTTCTTGAAATATTGATTTTGGTGGGTTTGGCTGACTCCTTTCTTCCTTTTGAAAGTGGATAGGACAGGATATCCTACGTCACCATTTTCAGTAACATCACTTGTAAAGTGTTACTTTTATAGTCTTCCCCCATAATTATTTGTATTTTTCAGTTTACCTGCATTTTCAGTCGTTCATCTTTTTTCTTATTCTCTGCCCTTAACCTGTCCTTCCATGAAGGACATGAAAAACAGACACTGTTGAGACAGTTTGATTGCAAAGGAATCTTCAAATGTCAAAATGCAAAAGAGTTTGAGAAAGGATAGATACAGTTATATCTTTGGGAATATGACATAGACACTAATAAAAGCACAAGAAAAAGCTAAATGTAAGCATACAATGAATGTGAGGTAGAAAATAAGTTACTTTCAAAATTATAAAGCAATGTGGTACATTACTTCAATCTTCTTTTCCTGCAGTTGCAAAATAAGATAGTTAATTTTTTGAAGGAAACAAATCACCTTAATTGGACATAGTTTTCACTTTAAAATAAGTTGTGGAGCTTAAGGCTGGAGTCCTCCAGAGAAAATAGCCCTATGATTTATATCTGCACTGCCCAAATTCAAAGCAATTTGTGAGGTTGCATATGAATAATGTAGGGTGAGAACAGCACAGGAGGAAACCATTGAAAGAAAGTAAATGAAGCCCCTTTAAAATGGAATATATAAGAAACTATTTAATTTGAATTATTCACCAACACTAGTGGTATTACAGGAATAATCATAGATCAGTGAATATTTCAGTTTTTAAGATGGGGTCATGCTGTTCCTTTTATATATTAAAAAAAACCCCTCAGGCCAAGAATGAAAAGACAATGAGAAAGCATTACAGCCTATGAATATGCACGAATGTGCTGGGGTTCATCAGAAAAGAATCCAAGAGTGGCCTGCTGAACTCTGTGACACACACATAGAGCTGTTGACTCAAGCTCCATAGCGACAGAGTTTCTGCCAGTTTGAGAGAATGTCAAATGATTAGCAGAAAATGTACCTTCTAGATATGTTTTAACTGTTGCTGACTATAATGATATGCTGTGTGTTTTGGATAAATTCCAAGCACCTGAGAAGTATCTTGGTTACTACACCTAGGGAAAAAGATTGCAAGGTGCTGCTTTTGTCTTTTACGTGATCCTCAATGCTATATTTTCAAGTAATTTGTATATAATTATTTTGCAGGAGTCAAATGAGAAAGTAAAAGGGTAGACTGCTCAATAATGTAGTAATAATTGCTATAATTATAAAACCATATAAGTCATTGGATACTTACTCCATTAAAATAAAATGTGAAAACTGGTCAGTTTTTATATCAATTTATTCTGTTTAATGTTGAATTTTTTTTCTCAATAGTTCCTTAGTTACATACCTACTATGTGCTTTCACATTGTTTTAGAATCACAGAGGTGAAAAGTCATCTTGTCTATAGAGGTTTGAAATCAATAGTCATTTCAAGCTAATACTATAAAAATTCTGAATGATCTGGGAAAAGAGCCAGCTGACCAATATTAAAGTAAATGACCATGCTCAGTATTTGTATGGAATGTATCTAAGTAGGACTCAAGCAGCCAGTGCTAAAATTATGCAATTCAAAGAAGTGCTAGATGCTATGTTGTAAGGAAGTACAGAAATAGATCCAAATCATCTAATATATCTGAATATTACTGGAAATTAATTAGTGCCAAAAAGCTATTAGATCACATATTTGGAAAATCCATCTTTACAAAAAAAATGCTTTCAAATAATATCATTGAGATAACATAAGATTGTGTAATACAAATTAAATGTCAAAGCCAAACAAAAATCATTAACTCAGTCAACTAGGTAATACCTTAATCTTCAGGCTTAACTATTATTTTATTTCAGATTCTGATGAGCCATTTTAAACAATGAAAACAAATGAAGTTTCTAGTCTTTAATGTACAAATCTAGTTTGATAAATAAATTAATCTGAGTATTCTTAGCATCAACTTTGCTTTCAGTTATGACATATGATTGGCTAATGCTTGCTATTCTGTCTGACATTCTGTCTGATAAAATATGATTTTAGAATTTTTTCATAATTTCTTGATGTGGCACTTCAACATTGGATGTGAGAGTGGTAATTAGGAAAATGTATGTGGCCATAAAATTTCATTGCTTTCTGGAATGTTTTCTAATGATATCAAAGAAGACTGGTTTCTTTTAGATCCATTTTCACTGACCTACCTACTGTTGGTCTGGGATATAGCTCAGTTGGTAGAGCGCTGCACTGCAGTCTCTGAGGTCCTGAGTTCAATATCCAGCACCACAAAAATGGGAGATGGGCCTGGCAATCCACTCCTAAGGTAATCCCGAAACAGTCAGCCATTGAAAACCCTAAGAGGGTCGCTATGAGTTGGATACCAACTCGACGGCACCTACCAACAACAACAACCTACTGTTAAGAACAGCTCTTCAATCATCAGTTTTGTTTCATTGCATCTTAACATAATGTAAGACAGAATGGATATAGAATTGCAGGCAAATTTGCTTTCCCAATGTCAAATGTGGGAGAAGGACCTGGCAACCCCCTCCCAAAAATCAATCTGCCATTGAAAACCCTATGAACAGCAGAGAAGCACTGACAAGTGTTTCCCCTGTTGTGCAAAGGGTTGCTATGAGTCGGATACCGACTCGACAGCACCTAACAACAACAACAACAATGTCAAATGGGGCTGGGATTTAGCTCAGTTGGTAGAACACTGAGCTGCAGTCTCTGAGGTCCGGAGTTCAATTCCCAGCACCACAAAAATGGGAGAAGGGCCTGGCAATCCACTCCCAAGGCAATCCCAAAACAGTCAGCCATTGGACCCCTATGAGGGTCGCTATGAGTCAGATACTGACTCGATGGCACCTATCAACAACAACAACAGCAAAGTCAAATGATTTTTGCTTTAAAGCTAATAATAAACTGATAAAAAATAACTGAGTAAAAATATCACTTCCTAATAACATTCTCAATATTTCAAAGGGGGCTATTATGGCACCCAGCTAAAATTATTTACATCTTTTGTATTTTATTCAGTAAATACTAGGAGCAGTAATACAGGCTCCACATGAGTTTGATAGACCTGCCATAGCAGAATACTACAAAATGGATGGCTTAAGAATCCAGCCACCTGGAAGGTTGAAGTAGGAGGATTGCAAATTTAAAGCCAGAGTCAGCCTAGGCAGCTCCGGGAAAACCAGTCTCTAAATAAAATAATAAAAAGGGGGGTTGGGATGCAGCTCAGTAGTATAGCATTTGCTTCACATGGGCATGGCCCTAGGTTCCCCTGCCAGTATTAAAAAAAGGAAGTACACAATTTTATTTCACTTGCATAATAGGACTGATGTAAATATTTATCAGACATTAATTCTAAAAATTAGTGATTCACAAATATTCGAGTGATATTACTAGGTATGGAATTTTTAATATTTGTTTTCTATGGATCTATCATATTGTTTTCAAGCTAAGAGATGTGTTTTAAAAGAGTGTTGTTCAAAGACATTCACTGTCTTCCAAGCGGGTGGTGGTGGCGCACACCTGTAGTCCTAGTGGCTTGGGAGGTGGAGGCAGGAGGATCTAAAGTTCGAGACCAGAGGCAGTCTGTGTAACTTAGAGAGACCCTGTCTCAAAAACTAAAATATGGGCTGGGGGTGCAGCTCAGTGTTCCAGCACTTGCAAAGCATGAAAGTGCAAGGCCCTGGGTTCAACACCCACTAGTATAAAAAAATAAATAAATAAAGGACATTCACTATCTTCCTTATCTGCACAGAAGTGTAGTTTCCTGGCCAGTTATGTTGAACTCAGTGACATGGCTTGCTTTAGTTAATTGGATTTTAAGAGATGTGATACAAATAAAATTTTGAATTGTGTTTGTGCTGTGGGGTATTCGCAAATCTGTGAGGCCATGGAATAAGTGCCACACTTCATCTTGGGCACCAGACTGTACTAACATGAAAGATACCTGAGTATGACTCACAAAAAGGAGACAATCCCAGTTGACCCCTAAGGTAAAGCTCAGCTTTCTAGCTGAGTCCAGTCAAAGTCAGCAGACACATTGCTGAAATGAAGGTGCATGACAGATAACAAATGAAGGCTATGTTAAGGTATCAATTTTAAGGATTTATACCATGCAGCATTGGAGCCATAGTTCACAGATAAAAAAGATGAGGTTGCAATCAGTTAAATATAGGCGGATTATAGTCTTAGTTGAACCTTTCCATATTTTCTGACAGAATAGTCATATTGGATTAAGGACCACTCTTTTTATCTTCCCTGAATTGTGACACATTTTTATTTCACTTTTTAAAAATCTTACATTTTAACACGTAATAACACACATATTAACACATATTAATTGCACAAATTAATGATCATGTCCATCCACTTCTCTTCTACCCCTCTTCTGACTCTAATACCCCTTCTTGTTCCAAAAGTCTCTCTTAATTTTTTGTTCCCTGTCTCTTAGTTTTCCCTGCCAAGAATGTGCACTATCCCACTCTGTGTATCAACCTGAGTGTCTAAAAAGAAAAACTGATTTTAACTTAATCATCTCTTCAAAGCCCTTATCTCCAAGTAAAGTTAAAGTCTGAGGTACTGGGAGCTGGGAATTCATTCAACACATGAATTTGAGGGCTCATAATTTAGCCATTCAGGACTGACTCACTTAATTTCAGAATTCAGGAAACTTAAAAGTCTAATCATTTGTTTAAACATAGTATGTAAGTACAAAGTTATATATCACAAGTAATAGAGAAACAAAAGGTGAGAAGTATTACCTTATTGTTGAGATTGAAATTCAGAGCTATGTTTTAGTTAAAATAGTGCCACTAATTAGTAGATTCATACTGACTCATGTAGTGATAATCAAATATTTAAAAAAAAATAATTTAAGGGAATGTCATTAAAAGTGATTTTGAAGAACTCATTATTTTGGGGCATTTCCTTTTTTTCATAGCATAGATTATATGTTTATTAACTATTGGAAGGAAATCTTAATAACCAGCAAATTTACTTTAATATCTCCACTGAGACTAGCTGTTTACACCATTGGTAATTGATCTCAGTTTGTAAACCTAATATTTTCTAAGTTCCAAAGACTTCTTTATAATGTAGAGATTTCAAAGTTTTAACAAAATAAACTCAAAATACAATCGTGTTGCTTTCAAGCTTTTTCTTCTTACCTAGGTCGTACTTAAAGTTTTTTTTCCTCGAATTTTATTCAATTTGATATTCTTTTTCTGAATTTAATGTGTTTTCATGTGTAATTAAATTAGTCTACACTCAGCCCAACATTTGATGTCTTCTCAATTCTGTCCTTCTGAATTTTTTCAGGATTTTGCATGCTGTCAAACTTAACCACTGTATCAATTCTGTTGCTTTTCTTCCATAATTATAGTTGGGTTTTCTAAATGAAGTCTTTTGTTTTCTGATCTTTTCTGTATGCAAATCACAGAAATATTTGATATGTCCCTCACCCTTTTCTTCCATTGTCTATCTCTACACAATATAAAAGCCAAATCAAGGGACTAGTAAAATATTAGATATCAGAGGAAGTAGTAATGCAATTTGTGACAAAACCTAGGCGTTAATATCTTATTTAGATTACTTTCTCAAATTGCTAAATAATTTAATAAATGAAGGATTACTTTCTTAGTCAAGAGTTTCATTTAAGAGGAATATTTGAAAGGAATAAATTGGCTATAAAGCCAATTCAGTACAGTATTTTATGTACTCAAAAAATCAACATGAAGCACGTTAGCGAATGATTTAAAATATAATTGCCTTAAAGGAAGCCTGGCTTTTAAATCTCTTAAGGGATTAAATAATGTGCTACACACAAATATTCAAACATGCATGCCCACACATTCACATATTTCTCTCCCTCTTTATGAAATATCTCTTATTACAGCTCAAGACGTTAAAACTTCAGCCAAACAAGGATAAAAGATACCAAACTTTGTAGAATATTTTACCTTAGAAATAATTTGTTAATCATAGATGATATCCTTTTGGTACATTCTCATTCCATACATCTACATATTCCATAGTTTCCTTGCAGTGTTACATCATCTATTCATAATAAAACAAAACTGGAATCCCAGGAAGAGAAAAGAAATGTATTTGGGTATGTGTTTATGTACTGCTGCCAAGAGATAAAGGTCCTGAGTGTTAATACATTTGCTTGTTTGTTTCATGTGTCTACAAAATATTTCATTTACATTTGCAGCTTTAAAAGAATATTAAAGGTCTCTCATCAGTTTGAAATTATCTTAAATGTTTTTATTCTTCCATTAATCATAGCTCCACTGTGTTCAAGACTGTACAGATAAATAACTCAGGCTTAGATTATTAGTCTTCTAGGACATAAAAATATTTTGCTGCTGAATTAGAGTAATTAATAATTAATATGGTAGAATTAATATGAATTAGAATAATTAATAATTAATAATTTAAAAACATCATTGGCTTACAAAAGATATTTATTTCTTGACGACAACATTCCTTCTCCATGTAAGAAACCATGTGATTGTCCTCGTCCACTCTCATGTAAGCAATGACTCAGGAACCTAGAAGTCTTTTATTGTGCTGTTACACTGTCACCTACAGCCTACAAGGCAAACTTGCATAGATTCCCTCCCTCAGGGAGACCAAGGAGCCAAGGAAATGATGAGACTTTTCAGTATGTTTCAGGGGCCAGGTCTGGTAGTAATGCAATGTTTTCCATAAAATTCTTTCAATATTTCAGTCACATGGCCTATTGTGTAAGGGGGTCTGAAAATGGCAAGGAATATGCATTGAGATACAATAATATCCTTTGTCAATGTGCCTTAGTTTTCGCAGGTAAGAAAACAATGAAATGCTATAATGGAAGGTGAGGTTAAAAAAATCACCAATGAATGTCTACTGAATGCTAATGTATCAATAGGGGCATGTATTACTGATATTCAGAGGTAGTAAGAATGTAAACTTTTGGCCAGGTGCATGCCCAGCATGCAATCCCAGCTGCTCAGGAGGCTGAGGCAAGCGGACAGCAAATTTGAGGCCAGAAAGAGCCTATGCAATTTATTAAGAGCCTGTCTCAAAATAAAACAATAAAAAAAAAAAAAAGGAGCTAAGGATGTGGATCAGTGGTAGAGCACTTGTCTAGCATATAGGAAGCCCTGAGTCAACCACTGAATACCTCAAAGAAAGAAAGTGTTAGCCTTCAACTAGACCACATTCCTTATCATATTAGTCTGCAAATTCATATCATTTATTTCTCCATTCTTTTAGTTAGCATTCATTTCTTATATGCTTCATGTGTTCCAGGCTCTCTGCTTACATACGGAGAACAAAATATAGTTCCTGCCTTAAAGATAATCATCCAATAACTCTATTCTCTGATCTTCAATGCTAGTCTCTAGAGGTCCTGCTCATTTCTTTTTCTTCCTTGGGAAGAAATAGCATAAGTACTTTAAAGATAGGAGCTATGGAACTGGTATAAATCTTTGATTTCCAGTTTTATAAATGGACATAAGCATAACAGTTTTCTTCATTTAAGTTATAAGTGATCAGTGACACACACACACAAAAAAACCATTTAGAATAGGTTTTAGTGCAAAACAAGCGTTCAGCATCGATAGCCATACCACTGTGGAGTCTGATTTCTTTTTCTTTCTTTCTTTCTTTCTTTTTTTTTTTTTCCGCAGTACTGGAGGTTGAACCCAGGGCCTAGTGCTTGCATGCTCTGCAAGGGCTGGACCACTGAGCTGCACCCCCAGCCCATTTTTTTTACTTATTGAGACAGGGTCTTGCTTAGTTACCCCGACTGTCTCTGATCTCCAACTTGCAATCCTCCTGACTCCGCCTCCCGAGACACTGGAATTACAGGCATGTGCCACGGAGCCCTGTGAGTCTGATTTCTTTAGATCGCTGAAGCTAAGCAGGGTAAGACCTGGTTAGTACTTGGATGGGAGACCATTTGGAAATACCAGATGATATAGGCTTGGGAGAAAGACGTGATAACTCATTCCCAAAAAACAATCCGCATTGAAAACCCTATGCTTAGCAGAGAAACACTGACAATAGTGTTTCACCTGTAGTACATAGGGTCGCTATGAGTTGGACACTGACTCCATGGGACATAACAACAACAACAACAAGCGTTCAACAAAAATTCATAAATATTAACATTATCACCATCAAAAGTATACAAGATAGTAACTGTTTAAAAGAATTTAGTGTTAAAATTCATAGAAAGGTTTAATGCTCTGTGATTTTTTTCTTAAAAAACAATTCATAGCCGGGCGTGGTGGCGCACGCCTGTAATCCAAGCTGCTGGGGAGGTGGAGGCAGGAGGATCACAAGTTCGAGACCAGAGGTAGTCTGCGTAATTTAGCGAGATCCTGTCTCAAAAAGTTAAAAAAAAAAAAAAAAAAAACAGAGGACTGGGGGCGCAGCTCAGTGGTCCAGCACTTGCAAAGCATGCAGGTGTGAGGCCCTGGGTTCAGTCCCTAGTACCACCAAAAACAAAAACAAAAACAAAAACAAAAACAATTCACACTTGTTTCATGGATACACCTAACCATATTATATTACACTATGTAGATTGTATGGGTTATTGGTTAAAACAGTTTGATTATTTGGCCTCATAATTAATTTGCTAATTTGTTCAAATGGCCAAAGGTTTTTGTGCAGCTATCAAGTACAAAGCTCTACACATGGCATAAATTTCATGAAATCACATTTTTTCAATAATATTTATGGAGGTTTTTTAGTAGAGAAGCAGAGTCTTTTACTTAGAGATCATGAATTGAGGAAAGGGTGAAGTTCACTGTTATCTTACACCACTAATCACATCACTGTTGTGTGTGGTTTCTATTAAATTATGATATATGATGCTATTAGATAAAGGTCATAGGAAGTATTTTCAAAAATGAACATCAGTACAGCATCCACAGTGAACTCTTAAGTAGAAAACTATAGAGATAAGATGGTCCATATAGTAAGACAAATGTGATTCTGAATACTGACTGCACTGTATATTAAGATGTTTTTGGCTACTGTAATTGCTACAGATTCTATATGAATTTTACTTATATTTGAAAAAGTGCAAGTAAATGCATCCTAAGTGAGAATTGTCCAAAAATCAAATTATTTCTCCATCTCATTTTTTCTGGTTACATGCATATCTGGTTACATGTAAACATGTATACATGTATACATGTAAAAATGGTTACATTTTTCTGGTTACATGTATATCTGGTTACATTGTATATCAAAATCCATCATATAATAAATAGCATGTTAAAATTTAAACTGTAATGTTTATTCGTTTCTTATATGTACACAAATCAATAAGAATCAATAATGTGATTTGTAATTGATAGATTTGATGAAACATATATCTAGGCCTAGTGTTTAATGATAATATTAATTTTATTTATTTTTTTTTTCTGGGTCTCCATGTTACAAATTATTTGGTCATAGGATTAAGTAAAGAAATATGAGCAAGCAAGAAAATTACCTAGATATGCAATGTGAAAAATAACATTTAATGAGAAATATTAATTTGTGTAGTGGAGAAATTCTTACATTTGAATCATGAAGACAATAATTCTACAATGAATTGAAATTTTGTGCCTGCTTCATTCATATGATGAAATCATAATGCTTAGTGTGATGTAACAGGAGGTGCATCCCATGTGCCTGAGGAGGCCTGTTCTCCAGAAGCCATCTAGGCTGGAACAATGAGCTTAGACTTCAAGAATTTTTGAGAAATCCTGTTGTTTAGATGCCACTAGGCCTATGGCACATTGTTTTAGCAGTCTGAACTAAAAAAAGTTTGTTTATGTAAATATAATTTATGTAAAGTAGACAATAACAGATATCATCTCTGTGGAGACATATAACAGACATAGCAAGGAAGGTTAGTAAAGAGTACTCCTTACCTTCTCAGAAAAGATTCATACTGTCCCCATGGATAGATCTAAATTTTCATCTAATGAGTGTGTGCATGCATGTGCATGTATGGATGATGCCATGCATGAAGTATGAAATGGGACACCCCAACACCGAAAGTATTACATGCCCCATCATTTTAAAGAGCTCTTGAAATTGTCAAGTTATTTTGCAACAGAAAAAAATCATCATATTCAAAATTAAAATTAAAATTATACCATAGTAGAATTATTTTGCCAATTATTTTAAACATTTTTTGAAACAGAGAAATTTCTTGGTGAATACAGATGATTCAAAAATCTGTGATTTTGCATATGCTCTCATATTCAGGAAGACACAGTGTGATTTCATAGGTCCACCCCATTATTTTCTCTCCGTCTGATGATAGAGTCTGGGTAGCTAGATTTTTGGAAAAGTAAAGGCACAGTTTACAAGCTACTTCCACAAAGCACAGTTATTATATACTGTGTAAGACAACAAGTTATTCTAAGGAGTTGTTATTCTACAGTGGAATTTGAAGCAAAATGGGAATGACTCTAATATTTTCTTTTTGTCATGAAGATTCCATCTGCTTGTAATGCTGACAGATGTTGCAAAAAGTATGTACATTCACATAAAGATAAGATGTGAAAATATTTTAGAGTATTACATCAGTTTAAAGGTATTGATTTCTCAATCATTGTAAATGGAGGTGTACCGTATAGTGATAATTCAGAAGAAATTATATTAGCTCTGAAGCTCAATAAAAATAACAGGAGAGCAACAAAATCATTTAATATCAGACTATACTTTGATAAAGTTGATAATACTGAAACTCTCAGGGCACTTGATTTTAACGATGACATTAATTCTTTGAAACTTTGAAGGCAACAGCCCTTAGAGACAGACCAGATAGTGATTTTCTCCCTGAAGTATTAATTCAGTGCCTTAATATCCAGAGGGCATTTGTGTGTGATCGTGCATGTGCACACACACATACATGTGCGTGCACACACACACAGATGCACACACACATAAAAAATGTTATCTTGTTTTATGGGGGATGTTTACTGGATTTTTATTTTTTATTGCTTCACATGAAACTATACACAACTAGTTACTTGGATTTCTTTTCTATGCAATTTGAAGTTAGTCAAAAATATCATTTAGAACTCAGAGGTTTTTAGTGACATTATTTAAAATCAGGCTTTCATTTGTAAAAATATACCCATATTTCTGTTTAACAACTCTACCTTAGTAAGTATAGAAATAACATAAGAAAACACTAGTGTTGAATGTGTATTAATCAACTAATAGCAATTGGAGTAATGAAAGTTTTCATAAAGACTGTTTAATCAATATCAATACCACACATAAAATGTTAATATTTAAGAGTAGTGTTTGATCTATATCAAACAACAGAAGTAGAAATACTGTACCCTATTCTCTTAGAATAACTTGGCTAACCCTGAGAATTAAGGTAACCTAAGAAAGATTAACCAAGGATAAGTTTACAAATTTATTTAATACAAGAATCAGAAATGGTAGATTAAAGAAAAATGAGGTTCCATTCTTCATCAAAAAAGACATTTCAAAATTTGTCCTGAAGTACAATACTTTCAGTGGCAGAATAATATCCATAGACCTGCAAAGAAGGCCAGTTAATATGTCTGTTATTCTATTTTACACACCCACCACTAAGGCTACAAATGAAGATGGGGAACATTTTTACCAGCTTCTGCATCTGAAGTAGCTCAAATATGAAAGCAGGGTGTACTGATAATTACTGGTGACTGGAATGCAAAAGTTGTAAGCAAAAAAGAAGGCTCAGTAGTTTAAAAATATGGCTTGATGAAAGAAATGATGCTGGAGATCACATGGTAGAATTTTGTCAGACCAATTACCTTTTCATTGAAAATATATTTTTTCACTAACATAAATGGTGACTATACACAAGGAATTCACCAGATAGAACATACAGGAGCCAAAGTGACTACATTTGTGGAAAGTGACAATGGAAAATGTCAATATCAAATATCAGAGAAAGACCAGTTGATAATTGTATATCAGACTACCAACAGCTCATACACAAGTTGAGACTGAAACTGAAGAAATGTAGAACAAGTGTATAAGAGCCAAGGTGTGATCTTAAGTATATCACACATGAGTTCACAGACCACCTCAAGAACAAAATTGATTCATTAGACACTAATGTTAGAAGACCAGATGAGTTGTGACATGACATCAAAGACATCATTCATAAGGAAGGGAAAAGACTATTAAAAAGAAAACAAAAAAGAAAAAAAACTAAATTAACGTCAAATTAAACTCTGAAATGTGCTCTTGAAAATCAAGCAACTAAAGTAAAAGTAAGACATGACAAAATTAAGGAACTAAGCAGAAGATTTCCAAAGCAGCTCAAGAAGAGAAAATAAAATATGATAATAACATGACCAAAGAGCTGGAGATAGAAAATCAAAAGGGAAGAATATGCTCTATTTTCTCAAGCTTAAAGAACTGAAGAAAAATTTCAAGCCTCAAGTGGCAGTAGTGAAGGATTCTATAGGGAAAATATGAAATGACACAGGAAATATAAAAAGAAGATGGAAAGAATACACAGAGTCATTATACCAAAAAGAATTGGTAGATGACCAACCATTTCAAGAAGCTCCACATGATCAAGAAGCAATGAGACCAAAGGAAGAAGTAGAAACTACCTTGAAGGCATTGGGAAAACATAAGACTCCAAGAATTGATGGTATACCCATAGGGATGTTTCAACAAACAGATGCCATTTTGGAGATTCTAATTTGTTTATGTCAAGTGATTTGGAAAAACATACCTGACCAATTTATAGGAAGAGATCCATATTTGTGCCTATTCGCATGACAGGAAATCCAACCCAATGTGGAAATTATTGCACAATATCATTAATATCACATGCAAGCAGAATTTTACTAAAGATCCTTCAAAAGTGATTGCAATAGTATGTACACAGGGAACTGCCAAAAATCAAGCTAGATTTAGATGAGGACAGGGAACCAAGGACATCATTACTGATATCAGATGGATATTAGCCAAAAGGAGAGAATACCAGAAAGATGTCTATCTATGTTTTATCAACTAAGCAAAGGCATCTGACAGTATGGATCATAACAAATTATGCGTAATATTGCAAAGAATGGGAATACCAGAGCACTCAATTGTGCTTCTGAGGAATCTCTACATGGACCAGGAGGCAGTTTGACTGGAACAAAAATACACTGACTATTTTAATGTCAAGAAATGTGAGCATCAGGGTAAATATTTTCCCTGTACCTCTTCAAACTCTATGTTGAAAAAATAATCTGAAAAACTGGACTTTATAAAGAAGAATGTGGCATCAGGATTGGAGGAAGACCCATTAACAACTAGCATTATGCAGATGACACAACTGTGCTTGCTAGAAGTGAAAAGAATTTGAAACATTTGCTGATGAAAACCAAGGAACATAGCTTTCAGTATGGATTGCACTTCAACATCAACAAAACAAAAACCCTTACAACTGGGTCAATACTCAACTGCATGATGAATGGAGAAAAGTTTGAGATTACTCCAGATTTTGCTCTGTTTGGTTCTATAATCAACACCCATAGAAGCAGCAGTCAAGAAATCAAAAGATGCATTGCATTGGGAAAATTTGTTGCAAAAGACTTCTTTAAAGTATTGAAAAGCAAAGATGTCATATTGAAGATGAAGGTGCTCCTGATTCATGCAATGGTATTTTCAGTCACATGATATTGTTGTGAAAGCTGGACATTTAATAAGGGAACTGGATAGAATTGATGCTTTCAATTATAGAGCTTGGACTGGATATTGAATATACCATCAACTGTCAAAAAAAAAAACAAAACAAAATCAAAACCAAAACTAGCAGATCTGTACTAAATGAAGTGCAACCAGAGTTCTGCAAGGAAACAAGGATGGCTGTACTGTATCTTATGTATATTGGACATATATTTCAGAGGGATCAGTCCCTGGAGAAGGAAATTATGTTTGTGAGAGTGGCAAGTCAATGATAAAATGAAGCTCAACTAGGTGGACTCACACAGTGTCTGCATCAATGGACTCAAACAGAAAAGATCCTGTGATTGGCACACAATTGGGGAGCGTTTTGTCCCGTTATACCTGAGAACTATGATTCAGATCTGACTTAAGAGCACCTAATAACAACAACAGACGACCACAACAACAACATGTATATAAAAAAAATTAAGACCCAAAGAAACAGAGTCAAACATTTATATAATGAACTGGAGAAGAAGTAGAAAGTGTAAAAAAGCATCAGTTTCGTGAGGGGCCTTATTTTTTTCAAAATCATAAAGAATTCTGTCTGGAATTCTTGTCTTAGATGATTATAGTGCTACATATTTCAGATAGGAATTTCGTCACTTGCTTTTAAGAAAAAGGATAAAGTTTGAAGTGATTGTCTTGTTCCTGCTATTTTTCAGTTTCTTTTAAAATTAAATAGGCAATATGCTCTAGTAGCATGTGTCCTTCACACGTATTTAAATATAATACCTGTATGTCCTTGTATATATTTTAAAACTACATGTGGTATCTGTAATCATCATTTTTAATTAGAAAATCAACTAATTTTGCTATAAGCTTTACACCATAGGAGGAAAACAAATTCTGAAAAGTTGTGTTCACATTCCTTTAGCTTTTTCCCTGAGAAATGAAATTTTAAAAAGCAAACAACTTCATGAGTGTTCATATGAAAGTACATACATAATACCTATATACATGAACATATACACAGTGAAAGAAAAATATTTCATTTATAAATCTTAAAAATTCCTTGATATATAATTATAAGGGCCACACACAACAGGGTTAATTTTATGTTCCTGAATTATAATATGAATTGAGATCTTATTTTTATATTAAGAAACATAACTTTACAGCTGTATATTCAATAATATTAAAATTAGTAATTATATTATTTATATGTATATTTACATACACGTACATTAAAAAGAAGGCAGAGATACATAGATAGGCATTACCAAACAACTTGAAAAAATAAGTATTCATTCATATATATTACAGCAGTAAACATTTTCAGAATTGCTTGTTAGAGTTTATAATGTAGAGATTACAGTAGAAGGATGTGGCAATCCACGCCAGATGCAATCTTTTTTTTTTTTTTTTTTTTTTTTTTGGTACTGGCGGTTGAGGGCCTTGGGCTTGCATGGTGTGCAAGTGTTGTAACACTGAGCTGCACCCCCAGCCTCCTTTTTTTTTTTACTTTTTGAGACAAGGTCTTGCTAAATTACACAGACTGCCTCTGGTCTCAAATTTGTGATCCTCTTGCCTCTGCCTCCCAAATCGCTGGGATTACAGGCCTGCACCATGGCGCCTGGCTCTGATGCAATCTTGAAACACATCAGCCATTGAAAACTCTGAAGGTTGCTATCAGTTGGACATGACTTGACAGCACCTAAAAACAACAATAACAACAATATAGAGATTATAATTTGGGATTAGAAAGCATGCATTAAAATAGAATATACCATTGACTAAAATTTTTAGAGAATCCTTAATTATAAAATATAATTGAGCTACTTAATTTCCTTTAAATCTAGTATAAATTCTTCCCTTTATATCTGATATTCTCTCTTGCTTAGCACAGAAGAGACCTTTTCCTTTCCTTGTCCTTTTAAGCACAAGGTTTAAATATAAATGTTTTCAAATGAAAATGTAGCCTTTTATTCCCAGTGACTTCTGTTAATTGAACTCTGATTTTTGTAAATCTACTAGAGTATCTCTCACGAGACATTACTTACTCTTTAGAATCTTTATAATCAATCTTTAGAATTATAATCTAGACCATAATTATTCATACTTTAGTAAGTACTGTGAAATTAGATGAGAATTTTTAGCTCCTTAGATAGAAATTCCTTTATTTATGGATATAATTGTAGGCTATTTGAAATAAAAAGCAACATTGTTTCTAAATATTGCATTACTTAAAGGTAATAGGTTAAAATGCTGTACTCCTGGAACAAAGGGGAAGCCAGTTCTTTGCTCTTGAGAAATTGTCTTTATGCTCATAAATAACTGCATTCTTGAGAAGAAAAAGAATAGAATTAGGGCAGAAAGGCCTTTGTAATATCTGATTTCTTTCACTTATCTAGAGCAATGTCAGTGTCCCCTTTCTATTCTTAGAATTTACTTTAAAAAGTCAGTGTAATGAATTACACCAATTATAAGAACTAAAAAAAATGTTAAGTTTTGTACTGCCCAAATAAATCTAGATTTAAAAAATAACTACTTTATGCAGTTTTGAAGTAGCATTTATTGGGCTACAAGATAGGGAAGTTAAAAATGTAACATACCGATACCCCAATCTCAGACTCTCAGCTGACAGAATTTGAAGAAAATAAACTGCTTTTTAAGCCACCCAGTATATGGGATTTTCTTATGGAAGTCTGAGTACACTAAGACAATGTTTATACAGAGCAATATTTATGGCATGTATGTATCTAATTAAGAACTTGCTAGCTTGCATGAGAATAATGGCTGCTCTAAGTGTTTACAGAATATTTATACCAAAGAAATAACAGATAAAATAGCTAAAGGAAATCACATTAACTATACACACACACATGCATACATGCATGTGAACAAACATATAGACACAAAATATTTGCACAAAATACTTCTATGTTATAGCCTAGCAAGTATACAGCTCACAGTGAAATGTTAAAGTGTATATTAAAATATAAGTTAATATTCTGAATTTCATCATAAAGTTTGTATGCCCTTATAGATCAGTTTCTTTATGTATTAATACCTTTAAAGAAAAAATTTCAAAATATAGAGTTGCTCTACGAATCATGGTAAAATATGGCCACTCTTACAATTTAATCAAATAAACATAACTTAAATTTTTATTTACAATCAGGACATTTTTTACATTAAAATAAAGTTTCAGGATTACAGAAAGTTTTTCTTTGCTTATTTTCATTTAATTATGAGGTTTGCTTACCTCAAATATCTTGTAGTAAATATGTTAAACTGAAATAAATTCATTAAGAGGTAAATTAAAAAGCATCAATAGGTGAATATTTCTTCTCAATGACAAGAATATAAAGAAAATAAAATTAAAAGTGTATAAGTAAGATTTAGGAAATTTGAAACTAAATAGCCATTGTGAGCTATGCATACTTAAACATTTTTTCTTGGAGTAATTTTAATAATATTCATTATAAATGTAATCAATGTGAATTGAAGTTATATGCAAGTAGTCTTTTCTATAACTGTTATATTGCATTGCCTGAAGGGTACAAATCTATTAGTGCTCAGCATAACCCAAGGGCAGCTTCACATTCAGGACTGATCCAGCTCCAAAGGGCTATTAAATCTTTAGAAAGGACAAGTCTCTTACTCTAAGTGTTACATTTCTATGTTTTGAAAATTCAATTTATAGTCTCAGAAGAAGAATTCTTTGGTTAAAGCTTTTATTACATAGTTTATAGAAATGGTGGTTTATAATTAATTTCTATTCTTTGATTATGGACTGATAAATATTATGTCAGGAATGTCCCACAAGGGCCCACGTGTTGAAAGATTGATCTCTAGCCAGTGCCATTACTAGGAGGTCATGGAACTTTTAGGAAATGGACTTAGTAAAAGAAAGTGGTATCCCTGGGAACACAACCTTGAAGTGAATGCTGGACCTTGCTCCATCTTTCACCCTTCACATCTCACTCTGCTTCACAGCAACCATGAGGAGAATAGGCCTCAACCACCAGCATTTCCATTATGGCCACCAACTGAAATCTCTGAATTTAGGAGCCAAAATAAACCTTGCCTCCTTATAAATTGATTACCTCACCTATTTTGTTACAATGATATTATGGTTTGAATCTAAAATGTCTCAAAATGTCATGTGTTTGAATGCTTGGTCCCCAGGTATCGGCACTGTCCTGGAAGGCTATGGAATTTTGGGAAATGGGATCTGGATTGTGGAAATAGGTCACTGGGGGAGGGGCTATAGAGGTTTTATGTGGGGTACCAATTCTGGTTTCTCTCTTTCTGCTTCTGATTGCCATGATGTGAAGTTCTCTACCACAAACCATGCTTCCTACTCTGCCACCATTCCTGCTGTTCCTCTCTGGAAAACAATCCTCTAAACTGTGATCCATCAATAAATCTTCTTTCTCTTATTTCTGTCAGATATTTTGCCACAGTGATGCACAAGATGACTGACATCATGACATAAAGCTATCTAAAGTATTTGTTGTTGTTAAGTGCTTTCCTATTGGGTTCCACTCGGAGACCATTGTAGGGTTTGTAATGGCTGATTAGTGCAAGTTTACTTGGGAGTGGATTACTATGTCCTTCACTTGTATCTAAAGTATGAACTATGTGGAAAAGGTAACCTAATGAAATAGGCTTCAAACTTATTTGAAATTATCTTAGAATATCTGTATTCTATGGAAAGATCTCTTTTGAAGAGATCATTTTTCCTAGACAAGAAAATTCCCACTATACATATACATATATATATACACATATATACATATATATACATATATACATATATATGTGTATATATATATATATATATATATATATATATATATATATAGAGAGAGAGAGAGAGAGAGAGAGAGAGAGAGAGAGGGAGAGAGAGAGAGGATAGTTTTTCCTGAAATAATCAGATACATACAAAAATGTCCTTTTGCTTGTATTACAATTAAATTACCATACTCTTTATCTAAGCATAACAAATTACTAAAAATCTAAAGTCTCAAAAACATACATGTATTACTTATAGGTTTGGGCATCAGATATCTAGGTACATCTTAAATAGATGCGTTACTTCAGGATCTCTCATTGGCTGTAGTCAAGGTATTGGCTGAGCCATCATCATTTCAATGCTTAACTGGACAGAATTGTTAGCAGAATCTTGTGTATGGTGGTTTGTTGCCAGTCTTCTTTCATTTCCTTGCCAAGTGGGCTTTTTCAGCATATTGTCCTTCATTAAAGGACAAAAGCCAACTAAGTAAGAAGGTAAGTGTACTAAAAAGAGAGAAAGTCCAACATCTTTCCTAAGTTAACCAATGAAGTCATGTTGCATCAATACTGTGGTATCTTATTGATTAGAACTAAAGGAGAGACACAAGAAAAAGCATGATAGAGTATGCAAATGTCAATAGATAGGTGTCATCGAGAGCCATCTTTAAAAACTTCCAACCATAATCCCTAATGTCCATTCTCTGTCTTTTTTGTCACTTTTTTGGCATACATTTACAGATATTAAAATAATCCTACATCATCATTTTCATGCAGCTATGAACCTCTGTGGCATCCAATCCCATCAGATATCAGAAGATAAGCAGGATTGGGCTTCATCATTACTTGGATAGGAAACCCTCTAGGAGCACCAGGTGCTGTAGGCTTGGGAGAAGGACCTGGCTACCCACTCCCAAAAAACAATCTGTCATTGAAAACCCTGTGAATAAGCAGATAAGCATTACAGTAGTGTTTTGTCTGTTGTACATAGGGTCACAATGAGTCAGAAACCTACTCAATGGCACATAAAAACGACATCATCATTTAGAGGATTATTAAAACAAACAAAAAACCCACATATGTATTGGAATTTATACCCAATATAAATTCAATACAGGAGTTTTCCATATGCATAATATATTAACAGTTGCAAAGAGCTTTTTAAAATAAGAAACTGTCTCAAATATGAGGTAGTTTTCTTCCTAGGGTGTGAAAGCTGTTGCAGTGCACATATCTCATAGCCCTAAGGGACTATAGCAGTGCCTTATGTGAATTTGACAGGATAGAGTAATTTGGATAGAGTAATCTATCCAAAGGTAACATATGATCTGCTGATGTACTCTTAATAAAGTGAACAGAGCTGACTAGAGGCAAGGAAAGAAATAAAAAAAGTAATACATTGGACTGGGATTGAAGAAGTATTATTATTATTTAACATATGAACTTAATATGGTTTTAATGCAATGTTCTAAATGTTTTATAAATATTAACTGTTTTCATTCACATAGTAACCACATGAGGTAGATAGTATTACTATTTGTATTTTACAAATAGGGAAACATGCAAACAGAGGTTTAGCCACTCACTAGCAAGTAACAGAGCTGTATTTGAACTCAAGCAGTCTACTCCAGTCTCTATAAAACAATATACCCTAACTCTATCTAATGCCAATTTATAATGACTTCCTGGGTGCTAGATTATGTTTCTAATTAATAATAATATCCATCTGATGCAGAAATTATTAGTATTTCTGTGATATCAACAGAGTGAGGGAACAAAGAGTAATTTAAACAAGATAACTAGTAAAATGTAGTAGAGTAGAATAGAAAAAACAGAATATAGAAGAACATAACCACTGAATTAAAAATGAAATTAATTTATTAAAATTGATCTAGCAGTTGCTTAAAATACTAGATATTTTAAGTAGATTTTTTTGGTTTTAATAAAAACTGTTTCAAGATTATTAAAGATTCAAATAAGTGAAAGATTAACTCATAATTTGAAGTTACTGAAGAACATTGAAATAGCTCTATCGACAGTTAACATTTTTCAGTAGGAAATACTGAGAGACTATAGCAAGGATATGGAATCAACCAAAGTGCCCATCAACAGAAGAATGGATAAAAAAACTATGGTACATATACAATGGAATATTACTCAACAATAAAAACAATGAAATAATGGCATTCACAGCAAAATGGATGGAATTGGAGAAAATTATTTTAAGTGAATGAACACAACCTCAGAAAGAGAAACACCACATGTTCTCACTCATATGTGGGAGCTAAATCAAAATTATAAGAAGGAAAAAATCCCATACAAAGGTCACATCAAAATAAAAGAAAAAAAGCTAAGAATAGTATTATTATAGATGGTCTGGAAAATGCATGTAATAGTTCTGACAAGGTAAAAAGAAAGCTCACTACAGAAAAAGTTTCTATCTTAAACAGAACTGGAACCCAAGGATATATAGAAAAGTATTGCCATAAAAAGATAAGTAAGCAGAAGAGAAGTCTTTGATGGGGGGGAGGAGGGAGGAAGCACACAAGAGGGTAAGGGGAAATCTATATGAATAATGTACAACAAAATGTATATATGGAAATGTCACAATGAAAAGCATGCCAAAATGAATCACATTAAAGTGTACATTAAAAATTTCCAATAATGAAAAAGAAAGTACTGTGAGACTATAGCAATGTTGTTGTCGTTAGGTGCCGTCCAGTAGGTATCCGACTCATACTGACGCTCATAGGGTTTTCAATGGCTGACTGTTTCAGGATTGCCTTAGGAATGGATTGCCAGGTCCTTCTCCCATTTTTGCAGCACTGGGAATTGAATCGGGGACCTCAGAGACTGCAGTGCTGTGTTCTACCCAACTGAGCTAAATCCCAGCCCATAACAATAGATATACAAAAATAAATTTTAACCTAAGACTTAATGTAATCTAATAACTTATATTTCATGATCTTCATACTATTCTATAAATTTTTCTTATGTTATTATTTTAACTTAACAAAACAAATAAAATAAAGAGTGTGCCAAAATATGTATGTACATTACTTGTATTGAAATTGTAAGGCTAGGTTTGTAACAATGACAAAAGGTGAATACAAGTTATATTTCACTACTGTAATTACAACAGGTCATACTACACATTGCTACTATAATTCAATTCAACTTCAAAAAGTAATATATAGGTAAAATGTGCATACATTTTTGGTGGCCCAGTATTTTCACATGCTGAAATAAATTATGAATTGTTTTCTTTTACCATAAGAAAACCTTAATGAATATTTTCTAAGAATATGCACCTCTTCTTACATAACCACATTATGAAATTTAAAGTAGACAATTTAACATTAATAGAATATTGTTATCTAATCAAGAGCCTATATTCAAAGGAATTATCTATTATCAATTGTCAAATAGTATAATTTCCATACTTTTAAAATTCTTGCCAGAAATCCACTACAGGATGACTTATTGGATATAGTAATTATTTATTTTTGTCTCCTTCACTCTGAAATATTTTTCATGGACTTTAAACATTCTGTGCTCCAGTGGCCATATAAAGACTATTTTGTAAAATAAAAAGTAGAAGAAATAAAGATTTATTCTCTGGAATGTTACTCTATTTGATGTTGTTGTTTTTCATGCTTAAATAAGGGTCTTCATTTTTTATTGTTTTGTTGTTGTTACGTGCCGTCCAGTTGGTATTCCACTCATAGCGACCCTTAAAGGGTTTTCAATGACTGATTGTTTCAAGATTGCCTTGGGAGTGGATTGCCAGGCCCTTCTCCCATTTTTGCGGTGCTGGGAATTGAACTTGGGACCTCAGAGACTGCAGCGTAGTGCTCTACCAAGTGAGCTAAATCCCAGCCCTCATTTTTTATAGGAATACTATATAATTGGTGTTATGTACTTCTAATACATCATATAAATATATATGTTGGTGATTTCCTAATATTGACTTATTAAATGATCAATTTCACAAAGTCACATGTTAGGACTATCCATTATAATGTTATCATTAAAATTGATAACTAATATGTAGGGGATTTAGTTTGAGCTACATAGTAGTGCTGCATGTCCTTCATCAAACATCCCTGCACTAGTTTTAGCAACTCTTTGCAATTTATCTTCAACATAATATAAATCCACATTCTCATACAAATAGGAGTTCTTGTCTCATCTCTGTTATATATATATGGCATAGAATTTATGGATCATATTTTATTGTCTAGGCTAATATCTATTCTCACTTATTTTGGTGCCCAAATCTATCACATGTTATAGTACATATGCATGATTTCAATTATTTGATATTGGTTAAGAATAATTTTGTGGATAAACTGTGTAGGCTAACTTAAATGTTCTATGTTCACTTGAAATAAATGTGGGGTTACAGAATTTTGTGCTATTTTTTAATAGTACTAGAGGGTTGTACCTGGGGCCATGCACACGGTAGGCTTGTGCTATAACACTGAACTGCACTTCCAAACTCTTTATTTTTTATTTTAAGACAAGGACTTGATATTTTGAGCTGACTGCATCTAGCCTCATACCTCCTGCATCAGCCTCCAGAGTCACAAGGTTTATAGGCTTGATCCAAGGTGGCTGGCTGCTTTATGTGAATTTAATCATGGTGTTTGAAAGGATTGTTCAGATTTTCCATATCTTTCCAATTATTTTCTGGTTTGTCTATCATTTGATGAGAGAACAGTTAATTATGCAGTCATACTATACATAACTGTGTTGTATAACTTTAATTAATGTTGTATTTGATTGAAGAACTGCTCCGTCTTTAAATTTCTAGGCCTTAATTTATTAAACACAAAAAAAACCCCACCTTTTTTCTGTAAGTGGTTTTATTGACTTTATTGACAGTGGTTCTCAACTTGTACTGATTTTACTTCCACAGCACATTTGGTAATGTCTGGAAAATTTTGGGTGTTACAAATTTGAGGTGATATTGGTGTTATTGGTGGGTAAGGGCCACAGACAGTAATAAATACTCTGTAAGAAAAGTTTAAGAAGACAAAACCAAATAGTATAATGACATGTACAAAGAGCCAAAAATAAAAACCCAAAAGAGAAAAACATGCTCTACTTTATTAAGCTTAAATAAATGAAGAAAAAGTCCAAGGCTTGAGTGCTAATAGTGAAGGATTCTATAAGGAAAATACTAAATGATGCAGAAATTATCAAAAGAAGATGGAATGAGTATACTGTCATCATACCAAAAATAATTGGTGGGTTATCAAACATTTTAAGAGGTTGCATATGACCAGGAACCAATGGTACTGAAGAAAGAAGTGGAAGTTGCCTTGAAGGAACTGGTGAAACAAAAGGTTCCAGGAATGGATGGAATACCAACTGAGGTACTTCACCAAACAAATTCAGCACTGGAGGTGCTCACTTGTTTATGCCAAGATATTTGGAAAACAGCTGCCTTGACAAATGATTGGAAGAGACAAATATTTGTTCCTATTCCCAAGAAAGGAGATCCAACTGAATGGATTAAGTATGAGATAATATCATTAATAACACATGCAAGTAAAATTTTGCTAAAAGTCATTCAAAATCAACTGAACAAAAATATTGCCAGGTACCTGCCAGAAAATTAATCTGTATTCAGAAAAGGGAGTGGAACTAGGGACATCATTGTTGACCTCAGATAAACATTGGTCAAAAACAGAGATTGCCAGAAAGATATCTATGTTTTATTGACTATGCAAAGACATTTGACTATGTGAATCACAATACATTATGGATAACATTGCAAGAAATGGGAATAACAGAGCACTTAATTGTACTCATGAGGAAACTGTATATGGACCAGAAGCAGTTATTTGAACAGAAAAAGAAAACATTACTTGGTTTAAAGTCAGAAAAAGTGGGCATCTGGGCTATATCTTCCCAATGTATCTTCAATCTCTGTGCCAAGCAAATAATCTGACAAACTATACTTTATAAAGAAGAATGTGCATCAGAACTGGAGGAAGATTCATCAACAACCTGCATCATGCAAATGAAATGACTTTGCTTGCTGAAATGGAAGAAGATTTGAGGCATTTACTGATGAAGATCAATGAACATAACCTTCAGGATGAACTGCACTTCAACATCAAGAAAAAAAATCCTTACAACTGCATCAATAAGCAAGTTCATGATAAATGGAGAAAAGCTTAAGGTTTTCTAAGATTTTGCTTTACTTAGGTCAATAATCAACACCCATGTAAGTAGCAGTAAAGAAATCCAAAGATACATTGAATTGGGTAAAGCTGTTGCAAAAGACTTCTTTAAAGGGTTGAATAGTAAAGATGTCATGTTGAAGGTGAAGGTATGCCTGACTTATGTCATGATATTTTCAGTTGCATCATATGCTTGTGAATACTAGACAATGTATAAAGGAAACAGAAGAATCAATGCTTTTGAGTTGTAGTGCTAAAGATGAACATTGAATATACCATGTTCTACCAAAATAACTAATAGATCCACTGTAGAAGTTCAACAAAAGTGTTACATCGAGCAAGGATGGCTAGACCATATCTCAAATATTTTGGCATGTTGTAAATAGGGTACAATCTCTGGAGAAGGGCATCATGTTTGAGAGTGACAGGTCAATGAAAAAAAGAAAGACCCTCAACTACATGGATCGACATTGACTGCAACAATGTGTTTACACATTAAAAAAGATCTTGTGTATGGCACAATGTCTGGTAGTATTTTGTTCTGTTGTACATAGTGTGGCTATGACTCTGACCTAACCTGAGGGCATCTGACAACAATAATAATCAAAAAGCAAGTCTACCCCACCACGAAGTATACAATTTACACAATCTACAAATTCAAAACTGATGAATTTTACTAAGAAAAAATATATTTTCATTTTCTTTGTAGGATGTGAAAGAAATTTCCTGAGAAAATACAAGAAAGCGTAAATGTAAGGCACAGGGAATTATCTGCACACCCCTGAGGTGGACCAGGAGGGTACCAGGGCTGAGTTCTGAGCCCTTCTTAGATCCTGCCTGGTTCCTGCCCCTCTCACCTCTGGTGACCCTTAACCCAGAACCTGGACTGGGAACTATTCGACTCCTTAAGAGCCAATATGGCTGCCCAAGTCCCTTCACCTACTTTACTCCTACCCCTTCCATTGAGTGATCCAAGATGGCCCCCAAATAGCTCAGCTCTGGCATGGGATCCTTCAACCTGATTGGCTGTCCAGAGCCACCCAATTGGTTACTAAGGGAAGCTTAGTGATTGGTCTAGCCCGCACCTAACCCACCAATCATAAGTACAATTTTCCAAACCCCCTCACAGAGACCTGCCCCTCCCGGCATGAGCCACTCTCTGATTGGTTACACCCTACTCTATGCCCCCACCCAGAGTGTATATAAACAGACCACCAAATACCCCAAGTGTCCTTTCCTCTTTTTCTTCCTGACCACCTGGATCCTGATCTTCATACCCCACTCCTGACTTTGCAAAGACCTTTAGTCAAGCTGCTGAGAGTCAAGACTCTAAGAGTCAGGAAAGAAGACCTTAAGCAAGTCAAGAAGAGCTCTCAATCGCCCCTTCCCTGGGTGGGAGAAGTGAGAAGAGAAGACAACTGGCTAGAGTCAACATCATCAGAACATGGGCACCGCCAACAGAGGATATCAGAGCTGACTGGCACTGTGATACAGAGCTATAATTCTATCATAGCAGCAGCAACCCATGCTGCCAGGTAGAGAGCTGTATAGTCTTTAGGCTCTGCTGCAAAGGAATTCCTTAATATAAAGTTCGTGTTTGTTTTATATAAGAAGTCTCCTGAGGACCTTCTTGGCACCACCAATCAGCTCTTGCCTGCTCCTCAGGGTCCCCAAATGAACTGGTGTTGAGGAGAAGCTCTGTGGCCTTTTGCTGGGCCAGAGGGGACCCCAACAGTAAGAAATATAATGGGTAGAAAATTTCATTTGTATTTTGTGGAATTTTAAAACAAGAGAATTTATTTAGGAAGAAGATTTTCAAATATTTTGAAAGCCATAGCAATATATGGATACAGTGGCTATTAAAGTGCTCTGAAATTCTCATATATCAAAGTTTTAGGTCATTTTATCCAAAAAAGAGATCACTATTATGTTATACACAGTTGTGTTCCAAAGAACAGTTAACTAGTTGAAAGAAATTGAGAAAGGTTTATTACCTTAATCATGAAATTAGTTCATATATAATAATAATTTTAATAATGATATTTACATTTTTTAGTTGTTGATAAAATAGTTCTTACAAATTATTAAAGACAGATACCAATTTAAAACCATCAAGTTATGACAAGTTTTAGATTTTAAATATCTGGGTTTATTCATATTTTTCCCTTGTCACCAGTTCTTTCAATAATTATCAACTGTCAAGGGAAAATGGCCTCACTCTATTAACTAGTAAATTTTTCACTGCTTTCCTTCATGTTGTGAGATGAAAAGCAGAGATTGTAACTCATATTCTTTGGCAACAAGAATCCTACAAAGCATTATTTTTCAATTGTATTAATGTACATAACTGTAAACTGAAACTATGAGTCTAGACAGTCCCCTGCCAATAATGTATATCCAACTTATTATTTTTAGGAAGAGGCATTAGATTCATAAGATAATATCCTAACATTTTTACTAGATGAGTCCTTTGTTCTTATTTCTAAACCAAAATAATTTTTGGATTTTAAGTAATGATGGCAAAGCATTGATTAAAAATATACCTTCCAAATGTAACTATTTTCTATACTCTTGACTATTTGCTTATTTAAACATACATTAAGAATATTAAATTTCATTTCTTTAACATTCCTGTATGCTGTCTTCTTGACAGCAATTAAAACATTAAATATGATGAAATTTGTACTAAAAGTTTAGTTTTTCAGCTATAATGATTTGAGATCCTTCATTTGCTGACATTATAGTGATTATCAAATATTTTAGTAGAAGAACCATTTTCATTGAAATAGCATGTTATTAAGTACACATATACAAAAAGCCACTATTTAATTCTGTCCTGTTATGAGCAACATGTTAAAATGGTTAAGATCATTCATTGAAAATAATATATACACACACATGAACTATTTGTGCATGGTAATGATTTTTTTAAATGTTTCACTGTGCTGTCTCATTTATTGGCAGTTTTTCTTTTCCAAAAATCAGACGTAGAAATAAGTCTATTTGCATATGTTTTCTCAAGTATCCCTCTCAATAAGTAGTGGAGTTCAATTCGTTCTCTTTTTTTCTCCTTCATTGTAAGGGAACAATCTTTTGTGACTGCCTTGATGACTATCTGGAAACTACCAGTATATTGTGGCTTCTAAAGTTAGGCAAAATAAAATAGTATGGCTTTCAACTGTCGTGTACTCTATTTCTAGAATTGTATTATTTTATCCAGCCACTATGTCATGAGGAAGCCCAGCCTAGTCCAAACAGAGTCCTACATGGGAAGAGCAATTACCCGCACAAGTTTACATCCTGCATCTATCACTTTGTATATAAGTGACCAAGTTTACGGTTGAATTTTGTGCCTTGTCTTAGATTCTTCTTTCTGAGGCCAATTTACCATAGGTCAGAAAGCTACTCTTGCTAGATCTTTTCTTAATTCCTGATTTAAGTAGTTATTGAGAAAAAAAATTTAATATTACTAATCTTCCAAGAATGTGATAATTTGTTAAATAGAGAAACTGAAATAAATGTTGATTGAAATAGTTGGCAGTGTCATAATATAGAAAACTAAAAGTGTGCCAAGGGCTTTGAGGCCAGATTTTAGTTCTGAAGAGATCATTAGGTGAAGAGTGATATCCTTTGAGGGGATTATCTGGAGGCACTTTAAAGAAAGGGAAGAAAATATCATTGGAAATTAAAGAGTTTCTTATATGTAGGGGCTAAAAGTTTAGGGGTACTGTTGACTATGTTAAGGTGGAAAATAGAAAATGAATCAAGTCTTCTAAATGATCTAATGAACAAGAATAATAGGCAGAGGGCTGAAAGTGTGGACTGCTTTCTTGCTACTTATTGAACACTATGAGAGAATAAGAGAAGCTAAAGAAAGACTTATTAAGAGATCCAAGAAATGGTAGGTTTGAAAATAAAATGGTTTCTAATTTGCAGTCTGTTCAATACTTCCAAATTAAGAAAAAAGCTTCAGAACTAGTATCAAATCCTGAATAGGACTATGAGTTTTTTTTTTTTTTATCGAAATTCCATAAAGGGATATTGAGGTTGTGCCTCAGTGTATCATATTTTCAGATAAAATTCCCTCCAAGAATACTAAAGGTAACACTCCCAAAGCTCTCAGTTAACTGCAAGTCTAAGATGAAGTTTGAAATCCCAGAACAATCATAAAAGATGCAAACACTAAAGAAAGATTTACATTTATGAGATTTGAGAAGTAGGAATTTTGTCTAATATAGAGATTTTGTTGTAAATCAGCTAGTAAGGGATACAAAATACTTTTTAAATAATGGTAACATAAAGAATACATATGTTTAAATAATTATAACATAAAGAACACAAGTGAAAATAGATATTTTAGCTTCCAAACTTCAAAGGGCAAAAACTTGTTGCAATAACAACCTAGTTGCAAAGATGAGCTTTCCTCATCACAAAGGAAAAGTGACTCAGAAGACTTCTTTGTACTTCAAGGTCAATTTGTTTAGTTTTGTGTTCTTTGTTTTGTTTTGTTTTTCACTTTCAGAGAGGGAAGGACTACAGTAGATACCCAATACAAATTCCAACATTGAATATTGGATGTATAGATTCAGATATCTGTTCCCTTAGTTGCTAGGTCTTCACATTGAGATAAACAGTAAAGATCCTAATCCACACTGGAACCTGATTAGGTTTAGCCTCCAGTTTGTGCCTGAGATGTTCTAATGGGATGAGACTCTCAGGATTCTCCACAGAAAGATAAACCTGTACCACATGAGGAAGAGAGGTCATTATTTTAGTGAGAGAGTGGATATGGATTATTGCATTTTCAGAAAATGGTCACAGTGATATTTCTAACACCGCATAAAGTAAGTTGACACATGTTGTGAAAGGGGAGAATATATGTCTCCTCTCCTTGAAGTTGTATAGAACTTTATGACTTATTAGTGAGTATAACATGGATGAAACATTGAGACATTATGAAAGTCAGTACAATTTTGACTTTGTCATCCAGTTTTACCTGTAACATGATGTTTTGAACTTAGTCATTATTCTATAAAGAAGCCCAAACTATCCAATGTGGAGAAACCATATTACAAGAACAACATGGAGAGTAGCACAGAATCCCAACTCACAGGCACTATCAACGACTAGTCCTATGATGGAACAAGACTTCATGTGATTCCAGTCCATACCATCCAGGTAACTAGCTGAAGCTCCAAACATCATGAATGAGATGCAAGCTATATCTGCTTTTTCCTGTCTAAACTCTTGACTCAAAAAGTTTTTGTTCACAGCAATACGTACTTATTTTACAGTGCCAGTTATGGGGTAATTTATCACTCAGCCAAAGTAATGGGAATAAATTCCTTAAAAGTTTTAATCTAAAATCTGAGTGAAAACAGAAAGTTTATTTTATAAGAATAAATTTGTAGCTAGGCAGGGTGGTGCATGCCTATAATTACAGTGACTCAGGAGGCAGAGGCAGGAGGATCAAAAGTTGGAGGCCAGAGGCAACCTGTATACTTTAGCAAGACCCTGTCTCAGACAAAAAAAAAAGTGAGACAGGTGCAGTTCAGTGCTAGAGAGCTTGCAAAGTATACCTGAGGGCTTAGGTTCAGCCCCCAAGTCTTGCAACAAATAAAAATAAATTTGTGAGTGAGCATCATGGCATATACTTGTAGCAACTTGTCAGGCTGAAGCAGGAGGATCATAAGTTCAAGGCCTGCACAACTTAACGAAACCCTGCCTTAAAATAAAAAAGAAAAATGGAGCTAAGGGTGCAGCTCAACTGTAGAGCACTTGCTACCATGTGAAATGCTCAGGATTTAACCCCCTAGTACCGCATAAGAAAAAGAGGGGGAGGAGGAGGAAGAGATGGGGCTAGAAGAGGAGGAGGAGGAGACATTTGTAGCAATTTATAAAACTGTTTTTACGTGTTATCAATTAAATGCTTAATTCAGAACAAGTGCATAGTTCCTTCAGTCAGATGAAGATTTCATTGTTAAAAAAGCTCATCTTACAATATTTACTACTCATTTCTATCATTTCAGAGATTTAAAAACATTCTGTTTTCATTATGTGTTAAGTTCAACATAAAATTTAGTCAACTGAAAGAACTGTATTTGTATACAGTAAGATCCATCTGTCATTTTGCCACTGTATGTATTTCATTGGCTAGGTGTATTATAATATTCAACAAATCTCTTGGTTAGTGGTAGTTGAGATAGTATTATTTGAGTGGTCTTTTAAATAAAGACACAAGAGTTGTCCTTAGATATTATAATTATTGAAGTATTTTTCATACAGTTTGACAAACTGCAGTGATGGCTAATAATATGTCTCTGCTTGCCTAGGCTATGGAACCCAGATAGCCAGTCAAAAACAAGTCTAGAAATTGCTATAAAGATATTCTTTAGAAGTAATGAACAATTCAATCAATATACTTTGAGTGAAGTAGATTGCCCATCATTACATGAACTTCATCCAATGAGTAGAAGGTCTTAAGAAAAAAGACTGAACTTCTACATAGAAGATATACAATATAGAATTTTGCCCCCAGACTGCTTTTATGTTGAAAACTACAATATTCAGTCATTCCAAAATTTCCAATTTCCAACCTGCCAATCTGACCTGAATATTTCAGAGTTTTCATTCCCCCACAACTAAGTAACCAATTATGAATATTCTCTCTGCCCCTCTGGCTGGAGAATCCTTGCAAATGTAATTACTGAGTCATAATTAGAATGGGTAAATTGTCTTCTATTGGTATTTTCATTCAAATTTGGTTGTTATTTTCATAACTACTACATTGTTGTTGTTGTTGTTAGGTGCCATCAAGTCCAACTCATATCAACCCTATGTACAGCAGAACAAAACACTCCCCAATTCTGTGCCAGGCACACAATCATATTTATGTTTAAACCCATTGTGGTAAATACTGTATCAATCCATCTGGTGGAGGGTATTTCTTTTGTTTCACTGATTTGTCACTCTCCCAAACATGATATCTTTCTCCAGGGATTGGTCCCTCCTGACTACATGTCCAAAATACATAAGACTCTATCTAGCCATCCTTGCTTCAAGTAGCACTCTGGTTGCCCTTCTTCTAGGACTGATCTGTTGGTTCTTTTGGCAGTCCATGGTATATTCAAATAATTTTCTCCAGCACCATAATTCAAAGGCATTAGTTCTTCTCCTATCTCCCTTGTTCAATTTCCAGCTTTCACAACCATATGATGTGACTGAAAATACCATGGCATGAGTCAGGAACACCTTTGTCTTCAATGTGACATCTTTACTTTTCAATACTCTAAAGAGATCTTTTGCCGCAGCTTTTCCCAAAGCAATGTGTCTTTTGATTTCTTGACTGCTGCTTCCATGGGTGTTGACTGTAGAACCAAGTAAAGCAAAATCATGAAAAAACTCAATATTTTATTCACTTACTGTGAAGTTGCATACTGACCCAGTTGTAAGGATTTTTCTTTTATTGATGTTTAGTCTCAATCCATACTGAAGGCTATGTTCTTTCATCTTCATCAGTAAATGTTTCAAGTCCTCTTCACATTCAGCAAGTAGAGTTGTGTCTTCTCCATAACACAGGTCGTATATGAGTCTTCCTCCAATCCTGATGCCACATTCTTCCTCATAAAGTCCAGTTTCTCAAATTATTTGCTCAGTATATAAATTGAAGAGATATGGTGAAAATATACATCCTTGATGCACACCTTTCTATATTAGTTTAATCAATTTAGATATCTATATTTATATAACATAGAAGGGAGATACATTTGTGCCAGAACAATGAGAGTACTGGAATAGGAAAATGAGTGCTAACTCTATTTCCTATTCTATTTACGTTTTTCTGCCAACACTTTCCAGACACTGTCATAGACTCTGTTATTTCCTAAAGGAGACCCATGAACTGCCATTTGTGTGCATTATAACATCTGTGCTTGATTACTTAGATGCATTCTAAGTCTTAGGAACAAAATATCTAAAGGGAAATTCATGGACAGGTGCACCAGGAAGTGAGGAAATGACCTCCTCATCTTTATTCAAATGATATCCAAAAAACCCTGCATATACTGTCAGTGTATCTAATTTGATATGATTTTTGAAAAATATTTGGAAGATTTTGTGAATCTCATTACCTAATATAAATTATTATAGACCCTCCCATTGTCATCTTACAGCAGTGCCTCCATTTGTCTTAAAGGGTGAAAAATGATTCTGAACAAGCTTATCTTATAATTACAATCATTTTCTAATTTGTTCTTCTGTGTTATACCTGATATGAATCCCAAGAGTGTCTGAAAAAGTGATAGTACAATAGAAAGACAATTTCTATCAGAGAAAAATAATGATATATTTCAAAGTCAAGGATTATAACTTAAAATATATTCAGAAAGAATGAAAGAGAGGTATGAAGGGAAATTTTTAAATGTTTAAAATATGTCTATGAATGTCTGAGGCTGAAATAATAAAATAAGCATTGGTTAAAATAGATACACTGTTGGTGCTAGAGCATGTTGGTCTTGGAAGCCATAAAGAAATGATTGAGAAGAGTTTAGAATTGCATGAAAGTGCCACTTTAAGATCCATCTGTCAGTTACATTAGAAAAATTTTGACCCAACCAACTTGGGAGGTGGAGGCAGGAGGATCACAAGTTCGAGGCCAGGGGTAGTCTGAGGAATTTAGCGAGAGACCCTCTCTCAAAAAAGTAAAAAAGTGGTGTGAGGGTGTGGCTCAGTGGTATAGCACTTGCAAAGCATGCAAGTGTGAGGCTGTGGGTTCAACCCCCGTACCAAAAAATAAAAATAAAAGTAAAAATAACATAAAATAAAAAGTTTAACTAAAGATGCTGAAATTAGGGTAGGAGTTTCATATTTTGGGGGAGAAATTGAGCTTCAACGGTACTTTAAACATTAAAACTGAGCTAGGTTTGATAAAAAAGAAAGTCTGGATTTCTAATGACAAAATTATTATTGTTTTCTAATTTTAGTAAGTCCTATTGAACTAAACTGTATACGTCCAGTTGTAATATAAATTCAAAACTTAACCCGAAGACTAATTTTTGTTCAGAAATATAAGTTCTGCCTGGCAGAGTGGCGCCCATCTTTTATCCTTGCAACTCTGGCAGCAAGACTGACACCAGAGGCAGACTGCATAAATTAGTAAGATCTTATCTCAAAGTAAAAAAATTAAATATGGATGCTAGGGATGCAAGCCAGTGGTAGAGCTCTTGGAACCTTATAACGTATGTACAAGGCCCTGGGTTCAACCCTCAAGTATCAAAATAAGTTACTAACTAATTAAATAAATAGATAAAGTGTAAGTTCCTCTGAATAAAAATGTGAAGAAAAGAATTTCAACTGAAAAAGATGTTTTCAAAAAATTTTAGAAACAAAGTATTTGAAGAATAGTTGATATTTATTTTATTCCTATGTAATTCATTTGTTCCTTCTAAAACATTTAATTGGCTTAAGAGTAAGGAAATTTTTAGGGTTCAATAGTCATTAATGACTCACTCAATAACAAAATTTATTCTATTACTAGTACAATTTTATTTCTTCTAGATATTTCCTCCCTGTGCCATTGCTATTAGAAAATAGGAATCTAAATTTTATTCTGCCTAAAAATAATTTCTTTAGAAAAAAAATTACATAGTCAAAATTACAGGTAGAAATCTGAAATTATATCACTGTGTTGAACATAACATTATGATATTAGGAACTGTGTACTAAATTTGGGCAGGTAAGGGTGTACACATTTGATCAGTTAATCATATTACAAATTAACCATAACCAGTGGCAAAGAAAATGTGAGGTAAATTCACAATATAATCATGAGAGCCTTACTTAGTGACTATTCTATGTAGAACAACATATTGAATTGCTAAATAGTAAATATTTGTATGAATTTTACCTCTCCAATAGATTTTTTTTTTAATCTGGAAACCTTAATCTTATTTCTTAGTAGAGAGCTATAGCAGCATATGCCTTCAATTGTACCACTGTGTAGTCCGATCTTGGAAGATAAGCAGTGTCGGACCCGGTTAGTACTTAGATGGGAGACCACCTGGGAACACCAAGTGCTATAGGCTTGGCAGAAGGACCAGACAACCCACTCCCAAAAAAACAATCATCCATTGCAACACAAAAGCTAACTATCATAGTGAACTAAATAAACTATTTATATTACCCACCCTCAGATATTTTGTTACAGCAATAGAAAATGGATTAATGCAGGTGGTTGTTAGGTGCCATCAAGTCAGGTATAACTGATAGTGACCCTATGTATAAAAGAACAAAACACTCTCTGACACTGTGCCACTCCTGGCACTATTGTCAGTGCTTCTCTGCTATTCATAAGATTTCTAGTGCCAGATTATTTTGGGATTTTATTGAGAGTAGGCAGCTAGGTTTTAACTCTCATTTTTGTAGTGCTGGGGATCAAACACAGGGCCTCAGAGAACACAGAGCAGTTCTCTACCAACTGAGCTAAAATCCAGCTCTTTATATTATATTATGCAGCCTCATATATTTTGTTAGAGCAACAGAAAATGGACTAATACAGGTTACTCTAACAATATTAGACAAAATGTATCTTAAACAAAAAGGCTAACTTTGGCTTTGAACTCATGATCCTCCTGCCTCAGCCTTCTGAGTTGCTGGTATTACCATCATGCACCACTGTGTCTTGCTTACAATATCCTTTAAAGACACTGCATTCAAATATTTTATATATATGCTGAGAAGTGGAAACACTGGACCACATTATAATTCTATCTAGTTATTCTTAGGAGCTGCCATATGTTTTCCCCTATGGTAACTATTATTTTAGATACTCATTGACTGAAAAAGCAATTTAATTTGTCCACCTCCTTACCAACACTTGCTATATTCTATTTTGTAACAGCCTTCTCAATGGGTGTGAAGAAATATTTAATAATATTGATTTACATTTCTCTAGTGGTAAGTGATGTCAAATATTGTGTCATGTGCTTATTAATAATTATTAAAAGTGATATAGGCCTTAAAATTGTGTGATATTAGATGGAAGGAAATTTGAAATAGAAAAAAGTATTTAGGTTTTAAATGTATTTGTTATATAAAACAATGCCACTGATATTAATAGAGTAAGTATAAATTATCAAAAAGTGATGGTAGTGACCTTAAATGAGCATTTAATCATAAAATATTGTCCCACTATGCCTTATAGATTAAAAATGGTGCAGATAGTTTATAAATTTTTAAAGTTTCAATAAAAATATGGGAAATGTTTATAGATGTGCTCCTGGCTTCAATGTAGAAAACAACTCACAAAATTAATCACTATTAAAAAGTTTCATATATTATCTCAGGCACTGTGCTACACAAACCTGTGATTCTAGCAAGTATACAGGCTGAGGCAAAGAGATTGCAGTTTTGAGCCCAGATGTGGCCAGTGCAACTTGTCAAGCCTCTGTCTCAAAAAATCAAATTAAAAATAAATAAATAATACATATATTTGACTATGTAATATGCAAAAGGCCTATATGTCAAAAAAAATGGAAAGAAAATAATAAGCAGTCATCCCTCAGGATCCGTAGGTTAGTTCCATGACTCTTTCAGATGCCAAAATCTACAGATGCTCAAGGCCTTTATATAAAATGGTGTAATATTTGCACGTAACCTATATATATCCTCCTTCATACTTTAAGTTATCTCTACATTACTGATAATACCTAATAACAATCTAAATCCTGTGTTATACCATATTTTACAGAATAATGGCAAGAAAAATCTGTATCTTTAGTACAGAAGGAATTTTTTTCTGAATGTTTTCTATCAGAGGTTGGTTGAGCCTACAGAAACAGTATCCATGGGTATGGAAGACCAGCTCTATATTTGTGTATTTTTCTAACCATATTTACATCTAGTAAGCTAGCTATATATTTATATACAAACATACATACATCCTTTACATATATGAGATATAATAAGCAACCAAAAATAATGATACATGCTTGTGATGCTAGTCATAGTGTCTCAGTGCCTGACATTTACACAACTGAACTGAAAATTAACAAATATACTAATATAACACAGCTTTTAAAAAGAGATTCAAAGGTGGAATGAAGACATGTATAGTTTTCCATTACTTAAAGAGATGTGATAGAGTGCTCAAATGATGGTGATAATTCAGGAAACCCTCTCATCAAATAGCAATGATAAAAAATGGGTATATTACCAAAAATTGTTACTTTAGAATCCTGGGAATTAACCAGGGTGTATAGCAAATTGAAAAACATTTATTCAAGAATTATACCACTCGTGATTAGATAAATGGCTGGTTGTAGAATTTCTACTTGGGCCCTTCCCATCCTCCCACCAACTCCATGGAAATAGCTGAAAAGATCAGCAGCATCACTATCACTAGAGAGACTGATTTCACTGTGATGGAGTTCCCTGCAAATCTTCATGCTCAGGGCCATTACTGCAAACAATAACAATGTCAGTGGCAGCTGGCAAACAACAACATCATAGCTGCTATTACAATATATTATTGTTGTTATGTACTATAGAGACAGTGTCAGACTCATAGAGACCCTATGTACAACAGAACAAAACACTCCCTGACACTGTAACATGTCAGGCACTATTGTCAGTGCCTCTCTGTTATTCATAGGGTTTTCAATGGTAGTTTGTTCCAAGAGTAAGTTGCCAGGTCCTTCTCCCTAGCCTGCAGCACCTCGTATTCCTATGTGGTCCCCCATACAAGAACTAACCAGGCTGATCCTGCTTAGCTTCCTAGATCAGGTGGGATTGGATGCAAAAACCTAATATGAAGGTCTAGAGAAGAAAATATTTATATATGGTATTGATTAAGCTTCTGTATATTCCCATGTATCTGGAAAGCTTCGACATGCAAATGGCTATGCACTATTCAGGGGAGTCTAGGAAGTATCCCAGTTATATAGTCACGATTGGTTAAACATGAAATCCTGCACAAGCAGAAAGTGACAGTTACGACCAAATTGTAAATAGTCTAAACTATTAATGCATACTCCAATCCTACATTTTACAGGCTTAACATATTAAGTCCAACCTCTGAGAAATGATAGTCTAATGCATATGCTCTTCTGACTCACTATTCAGTCAAGGAAGCCAAATTAAAAGAACAAAAAAAAGAGTTACACAAAAATGGAAAGAGATGTCAATGACTGTATGCAGTAGAGGGGACAGTTTACAGAATTAGTTCAGGCAAGCCAATAAAAAAATAATAAATGACTTCTGGGAAATGGGAAAATGAACACCCTGTGTTGTTATATTCTATTTAAAATATCTAGTTACCAACAACAAAACAAAATCACAAAGCATGAAACAATTCAGAGGAGTGTAGTCATATACAAGAATGAAAAAAACAACATGCAAAACAAAAGCTAAATCAGAGTCTGAGAGAATTCAGTTATTAGACTAGGTGAACAAAGAAAACTTCAAAGCATATTCAAAAAATTAAAGTCAATAATGTTTAAAGAGTTAGTTGCATAACAATGCCTCATCCAATAAAAATATTACTAAAGATACAGAAAGTAAAAAAGTCTAATAGAGTAGAAAAGTGCAATAAATAAAGTCAAAAATAAGGATTGAGTAGAAGATTTAAAGCAAAATAATCAGCAGTATTGAAGCTAGATCATTAGCCTATTCAGTATAAAAAAGCAGAATGAAACATAAATGAGAAAAAATGACCAGAAGCTGATAGATGTATGGAATATCATTAAGTTGGAATGCTTGCCATTGGAGTCTCGGAAAAAGAGTATAGAGAAAAGGGAAAGGACAATGTATTTTAAAAACTAATGGGCAAAACAATCCCAAATTTGAAAAAAAAAATCATCTACACATCTAAAATGCTTAGTGAACTGAATTTAATAAATAAAACTGTCAAAAGAAAAAGAAAAAAATCATCAAAAGGATTCATTCATGATTCATTTCATATAAGTGAACCTCACTAAGATTAATGGCAGACTTTTCATCCAAAACTATGGATGTCTGAAGGTAGATATTAAAAAGGTTATAATGGAAGATTACAAACAAAGGCAAGGTAAAGGACTGACATTTAAAATGAGTAGTTAAATAACTAACATTATCAAAAGCACCATTCTTAGTTCATTGGCTGCATTGTTTACCATATATTCCCATTTCAATATAAATATTCTTTCTCCTATATCCACATTGCTTTTTATAAGAATCATTAAATGCTTGAATTGTGAATTTATGTTCTTTTATAAAAATTTTCCAAAGCAAAAAAAGGAATTGCTGTAGATTTAGTTTAAAAATATTTATAGATATGAAACCTGTAGCTGTATCACTCTGGCTTGCATTCCTGTCAGATCTTGGAAGCTAAGCAGGGCTAGCCCTGGTTAGGAGTTGGATGGGAGACACCTGGGAACACCAGGTGCTGTAGGCTTGGGAGAAGGACCTGGCAGCCCACTCCCAAGAAACAATCGGCTATTGAAAACCCTATGAATAGCAGAGAGGCATTGACAATAGTGCCAGGTATGGCACAGTGTTGGGTAGTGTTTTATCTGTTTTACATAGGGTCGTTATGACTCAGATCAGACCCAACAGCACCTAATAACAAGAACAATAGATATGAAAATATACGTCTATATTTTTTCTTTATTTCACTTTATGTTTTTATTAGCCAAATACCGAAAGCCACAAGCTAAGGATTTTAATAGTTAACAATGTCTGCCTAACTTACATTTACTAATTCCACTCTAGTTTAATGCCTACTTTAGCAATTATAAAGACTGGATTGATAATATCAGCACAGAAAGGGCTAAAATATAAAGGATCCAACAAAACACACAGACATTATTCCTGAATAAATAATGAGAAAATAAAAATACATTATTCATGGAAATTGGCATAAAGTAACATGCTCCTTTCTTTTTTGCAGTAATGAGAGAATGAGGTAGCAACCTATATGACATCATTAATCATATTGGACAAAAATTCCTTTACAGAGTGCAGACAAAACATCTTTGTGTATTTTATACATTTCACTTTTCAATCATACTCTTTCATACAACTACTTCCATTTTCATTGTTCGACTCCAAAATACTGATGCAACTTTTTCTAAGTTAGAGAGATTCCCCATTATGGATGAATTCTCCAAATAAAAAAAATAAAATTTTTCATATTGAAATTAGGCATAATGATAAGTGGCATTGAGGTATTTATCTTTTGTAAGATAGAGAGACATTGGTAGGATTTACTTGTAAGATTTATCATATTTCTTTTACTTCCATTACTGTTTTTGTTGTGGTTAGGTGACATGGAGTCAGTTCTTACTTATAGTGACCCTATGTACAGCAGAATGAAACACTCCCCGATTCTATGCCAGGCACCCAATCTTATTTATATTTAATCCCCTTGTTCAGACACTGTGTCAATCTAGCTAGTGGAGGCTTTCCTTTTTTTTTCATTGACTTGTCACTCTCCCAAACATGATGTCCTTCTCCAGGGATTGGTCTCTACTGACTGTTGTTGTTGTTGGGTGCCATTGAGTCGGTATCCGACTCATAGCAACCCTCATAGGGTTCTCAATGGCTGACTGTTTCGGGATTGCCTTGGGAGTGGATTGCCAGGCCCTTCTCCCATTTTTGTGGTGCTGGGAATTGAACTCGGGACCTCAGAGACTGCAGAGCAGCACTCCACCAACTGAGCTAAATCCCATCCCCTCTCCTGACTACATGTCCAAAATATGTAAGAGGCAGTCTGGCCATCCTTGCTCCCGAGGAGCACTCTGGTTGCACTTCTTCTATGACAGATCTGTTAGTTCTTTTGGCAGTCAATGGTATATTCAATATTCATCTTCAGCACCATAATTCAAAAGCACTATAAGTGATTAAATTTGTCTTTTTAAAAGCTTTAGCGTACAACTAACTAAAAGTCTATAACATGTATAAACTAAAATATGAAATATGAGTAGGAAATATATTTTCTGTTACCTTTCAATAAAAATGTAATCAATTTAATCATATTTTAAAATAAATAGTAGTGTCTGTTCTGGCCTATGAATAAAATATGCTAACAAAACATGTTAACAAAAATAACAAAATAAAGATAACATTTTTAAAGGGAAAGCAACACAACCAAGAAAAACTTGTTTTTACATTATCCTACTATATAGCAAATGGTGCTAGCTTTAAGCGTATTTAAGATAATCTTTATTCATCCTGAAAATATTTAAATTTCTTATTTAACTTTTTAAGCCACAGGCTATACCCAAATATGACACATCAAATATTAGGATCAGATACTAAATCAACTTTGCAATTATTTTCAAAGCCTATTTCCTCCTATGAGCCCATAGAGGTGATGTCAGCCCCAATTCTTTATCTTTTTGAATTCATGCATGAGAGAAAACTTGAATTCAATTTAATGAACAGAATATTTTCTCCAACAGAGAGCTAGAAATCTGTCATGTGGGAAGCATCATAGCAGAAATGCTTTACAGAGATAAAGTGAATTTTAAAAAGTCTCTTCACTACAGAGCTCTTTGTCCACAGATAGATGCAGAATTCAGGATGATCACAAAATAGGACATGTCTCAGATCTGAGTGAGGAATACGTTCTCATGTGGACACATACATACTCAATATTCCCTAGATATTTATCTCTCAAATGTGGGGGGAAAGGAGACTTATGGTCATTATATGATTGGATTAAAATTTTCACAGATCTTGCTAGTTCAACTTGATATTTCATGGCTGAATTTTCATCTTCAGGTCAAGGAGGCTTACACATCCATTGTAAAAATATTTCTATACGTTTTGATTTTTAGAGCCTTATAACATCTCTGATATTAAAGGTGGTGTGTATTGCAAATGTATATAGATTTCAGCTTGTCTAAGCTGTGTCTTATTTTTCTTTCTTTTTTTCTTTTCTTTAAAAAAAATTTTTTTTTTGGCATTGGATCAAACACAGGAACTTGAAGGCGCTAAGCAAATGCTCTACCTCCTAGCTGCATTCCCAGTCCTGTTTCTTATTTTTCCTAAGTGCCTGTACTAACTGGTAAGTTAGTGGTGAAGTCCATGCAGAAATCTACTTTGATGGAGGTTTGGGGGAACTTCTGATAGAACTTTTTGGAAGTAAAGCAAACCTTAAGTAGAAGTGAAATTGTACGAATAATAAAGCCTAGTTTGTCAGAAGAGAAAGCAGGCATTTCAACAGATCACTTATTTTACTTCTCCTGTCTAAATAAAAGGCGAGGCGGGGGAGGAGGCTAAGGAAGAGGACCATCAGCTATAAATAGAGAAAGTGTTTCAACAAGATGCTATGTTTCAACACCTGAGAACAGTTTGGAGGTTTTACAACATATTCTATCCCTGAAGAAGTGTTTAGACACTCCCACTTTATCCCACCTAACAGCTTATGGATATTAATGCATCCATGGTGTGATCTCTGAGATGGTGGTAAAGGGATGATAACTCCTGAAAGAAGCAGCATGCCCAGGGGGAAGCAAATGCTGTTCTCATGAATTCAACTTCAGAGAGTGATGACAGTAATGACACTCTGCAGACCTGGCAGATGCAGTCAGAGCCAGCCTTTCTCTGGACAATGTGCCACTTGTGAGACAATCTGGGTAGGCCAAAAACTTTAGGTGGAAAGAACAGACAGCAGATGTGAAACTGATGTTCCCATAAGCCACTGAAGAAGAGGGCCAGAGAATCCAAGTTATCCTTGTTAATAGTGCCCCACAGACTGGCAAGGCCTTTGAGAATGCTACTAAGAGCAGCGGTGCTTTTCTAAACCTGTTCTGACAGAATTACACATGGATACCTCCACCTCCTTTGGGGATTACACAATGTATATGGATATTTGCATCCAAGCCTAATTTGAGTTTTTTGGTCACACATCTGTATTTTATCAGTTTACACATACTACACAGAGCTCATGTCATGTCCCTGTTTAATCTCTGCCTTCACATTCCTCTGTTACATTTCTGTCAACAGTATGGGCTTTCTTTACCTCAAGAGCTGTAACCTGTAAGCTGTGGGTGGTACTTCTTGTATTTGTTTCTTCCAAATCAAAATCACTTTCAGGTTAGTTTCCTGGACATGGGTATCCTCAAATAGACTATACCATACTCACACAGATAATGGACAATATAGGTCCCTGTGTTGGGGTCAGCAAAGGTGAGTTCTTAAAACCAATTTAACTGTTCAAAAATGTCCTGAGAAATTTTCATGGATATGAGCACAGTTTTCTGTGTTAATAAAATTATTTAAAATAGAATGCTATTTATCACATGCAGTCCTTTTTATGAAGTAAACTCTCTGAGTATTTCAACTAACAAAATTGCCTGTATTTCCCAATCAACAACCAAATAGGATATGAACTTTTAGGTAATTCCTTAGGATATATTAAAATGGGTCCTTTTTATACATATAGTAACATTTAATTTTAGAGTAAGCAGATATCATAGCTAAGAGATTTTTTCTGCATAATAAATTTCAGTCAGTGTGTGGTATGCCTACTTTACACAGAATGTTAGGTCGGTATGTGGTGGAGTCGGTATCAAACTCATAGTGACCCTGCCTATAACAGGGGAAACACTATTGTCAGTGCTTCTCTGCTGTTCACAGGGTTTTCAATGATGAAGTGATTTTGGGGAATGGGTTGTCAGGTCCATCTCCCAAGCCTACAGCACCTGGTGTTTGTAGGCAGTCTCCCATCCAAGTACAAACCAGGCCCAACCCTGCTTAGCTTCCAAGATCTGAGGGGATCAGATGCCACAGGCTGACAGCTTCAGGATAGGTCCTTATAATGGGTCCTAAATATGTCTAGCCTGCAGCTTTACCACTGTGTTGTCACATCCCGTCAGTTCTTGAAAGCTAAGCAGGGTTGGGCCTGGTTTGTACTTGGATGGGAGGTGCTGTAGGCTTGGGAGAAGAAACCGGCAGCCCACTCCCAAGAAAAACAATCTGCCATTGAAAAACCGTGTGAATAGCATAGAATCGCTGGCAATACTGTTTTGCCTGTTGTATGTAAGGTGGCTATGAGTCAAACACCCACTCAGCTCAATCTAATAAGAACAAATATGTCTATGTCACAATTTTTGAACTTAGTTAGGTTGCCTCGGATAGCAAAAGGCACTTTGCCAATGTGACAACAGGTACAAACTTTTAGTTGAGATCATTATCCCGGATTAGTGGGTCCAATGAAAAAATGAAAAGGAAATACAAAACTGAAAATAGAGAAAAAGAACCAAGGAATTCTGGGGGTTTCTAGAAACTATTCCCTTAAGGAAAAATATTTTCCCCAAGAGTTACTGAAAGGGAATGCAGCCCTGTCTGACAACTTCATGTCAGTCCCATGAATTTCTAATGTATAAAAATTAAGAAAATTGATTTTTCTTTGGCTAAGCCACTGACTTGTAATAATTTCTGACAGCAACAACATAAAACGAATACATCAGGTAAAAATTTCTATGGAAATATTTATTTTTAAAACAAACAGTACATTATACTATCATACCGTAAATGCCAAGTTAAGATAACTCACTTTATCACTAGTAAATGTCATTACTGAGTTTAATGAAGTGAAGAATTTGGGAAATATATGGTTTCAACTTGACTTTTAATTTTCACATGATTACCGTTCCCTACTTGTCTAAAGAAAAATGCACTGAATTTGTGTCTATCAAACTCCAATAGTGTTTTAAGATAGTCCCTTGGTTGTCTCCTATGTTATTTTCTTGACAATTGATTCAATTTCTGGTATTTTCTTAAAAAAAATAGTTTAAAGCTGGATGCTATGGTACATGTCTATAATCCCAGCTCCTCAAGATGCTAAGGCAACAGGATCATGAGTTTGAGGCCAGAGCAGCTTGTGCAACTTAGAAACCCCAGTTCAAAATAAAAAATTAAAAGGGGGCAGTTTGAGGTCTAGCTTAGTGGTAAAATGCTTCCCTAGAATGTGAGTGGCCCCTGGTTCAACCTACCCCCTGTCTAGTATCACAGAAAAAAAGAAATATTTTCAATATTGGAATAATTATCATTCCGGTCAGAATGAAAACTCTGTTAAATTTGAGATATAATTATTTCTATAGAGTAAATATTTTTATAGTATGCTGTTTTATTATATTTATACATTTCATTCCTATGCAGATGTTTTGCTGGTTATTGCTTGGATTTCAGAGGGAAAGTTTTAAAAGGCAAGACTTGGGCAGAAACTGTCTTTCTGTGACTCTGGCTGTTGCTCTTGGCAAGCAAAGCTCAGGAGACGGAGGCATGAGGGTTCCCAAGAGTGGTGTTGCAGGGTCCAATCTCCAACCTCCTGGGTGTTGATAAGCCCAGGAGCTGCTGCACCTGGCCCTCTGGGTTCATCTATGGACAGCAGGACCAGGAGCACTTTCCCTGTCTCCTGAGGGTCAGGCTCTTTCAACAAAAGCAGAGGGCCTTGCTCTTGGCATACTTCTAGTCATGACCAGAAATTGTGCTCCCCAAATGTGTCAATCTTGTGTAGGTCTAGAAATTATTCCAAGAGACTCTATTTAGAACCTACTCCTTCACCCCTGGCAATACTTTGGTAAGCATATAGCTTCCTCCATGTTTTCTTCATGATTAAAAATGCCTGGAGTGGCTTCTTTTCCCTGAACTGAACTCTTGACTGGTAGAGAAGTCCAGTCAAGAAATCTAAAGATGTATCATCCATTAAAAAATTGTTATGCTATTTGTTTAAAAAGGTGATACTTTATCATTAAGTGGAAAGTTAATTGTAGGGCAATTAAAGCACCTTAATCACTAGACATCTGCATTTGCAAATTCATGCAAATAATTTTCCTTAGAATTTGAATGCTTTTATTCATTTTACAAGTGCAGAGTGATACAAATGCCTATCATCATTCTGAAAATGTATTAAATGTAAAATGGTAATTGTTCAAGAGTACTGAAAGTGTCATTTGATAACTCTCTGTTTACATAAAGGAAGAAAATCACAAAATAATGCACTTATATGTTTATAAAGATGTATACATATATATTTTAGTGATATATATGTATATTTACATGTGTATATATACACATATACATGCATATATTTGTACATTTATAGAGAAGAGAAACAAAGGGAGATAGGGAGACAGAGAGGAAGGAAGAAGACATAGAGAGGTAAGAGATAGACTAAATATTAAATGACAGTTGTATTTAGTCTCTGCTCTCTTTTTTGCATGTTATAGGCTAAATAAAGTAATGGATACCTTCCTGAAATATCAAGAGAAATGATAATAAAAGGGATATATATGAATATTATAGTTTAATCCATTTGTAATCATGGATGCAAATACTTTCTAACTTTAATGTAACTTCTTTCCAGAGGTAGCATTTTATTATAGTGGAGATTTAAGAAACTTCTAACACGTAGTCATTAAAGTTATGGCCACTTCTCATTGCAGCCCTGTCATTTAGTTTTCCCACATTATTAAATGGGAAAAGCATTGTATATGATAATTACAGTGTGTTCTCAGTAATGAAATCTACTCAGCACACATTTACCTTACATTCAAAGTAAGTTTCTTTGAATTTTAATATGAAGAACTATGCAAATAGTTGCACAAAGTGATTTGAGCCTGCAAAATGTAACTTTTATTACATGGATGATATTTATAAATCTGAAAAACATTATATACTTAAATAATACAATTTTATACATCTTATTCGATTGTATGTATCTTTGTACTTTAGCAATCAAATCAAAAGACAAACATTAATTTCTGAAGAGTGGTATTTGTATGCAATGCATTCAGTCCCTAATTATTAAGACATTTTAAATATCAGCACTGTCTCTACATTGATTTTTAATAATATATTTTAATATTTAAGAAAACATTATTAGAGAAATTTCACCAGGTGTTATCTTTGTAATATTGGAAGAGTCTAACAATAAATAGGTAAAGTTCTTTACAATATAGATAGTGAAACCAAAGAGGTAATTTTCTTTTTATGTGTGTTCTGCATTTTTTTTTTTTTTTTTTTGTGGTACTGGGGTTTGAACCCAGGGCCTCATGCGTGCATGTTTTGTAGGTGCTGGACCACTGAACTGCACCCCAGCCCATTTTTTTAAAATTTTTTTCATACTTTTTTCACTAAATTACTCAGACTACCTCTGGTCTCGAACTTTCGATACTCCTGCCTCCTCCTCCCCAGCCACTGGGATTACAGGCCTGGGCCACCATGCCCAGCTTGACATGCTATGTTTTTTTAATGGCCAAGTAAATTAGTAAATTTCAAACAGTCTGTTCACCTATTTCTTTGGAAATGAGTTTTAAGATATAATACTTTTCAAAATTCTGAGAGTTTATCCAAATCTTTTCAGGTACTATTTTACCATTTTCAAATTTTTAATTGAAAGTATTTTTTTTCTTGCAGAACCCAAGATCTTGCACATATTAGATAAGTACTCTACCACGTAGTGGGACCAACAGCCCCACTTTAATTTTTTATCTGGCTCACTAAGTTGCACAGGCTCTGGCCTAGAACTTGCCATCTTCCTGTCTCAGCCTCTGAAGTTGCTGAGATTATAGGTGTGCACCACAACACCTGTCCTCTTGTTTTGAATAAACTAAAGACTTTTGCATAAACTAAACACTTTTCAGTCATACTGGCTATACATTGTTATAAAAATGTTATGTTTCTATGCTTATTTGCCTAATATCCCTAAATTTCAGTATTAGTTGAACAAAGTAATTTTAGGGCAATATTTGAATTTTGAATTTGAGGACAATTAGAAGAGCATAAAGTATATGAGCACAGTTATTATTAGTTTATTTGTTTCTTCTAAATACTGTAAAGTCCATTTAAGATATATGTATTCATTTAAGCATGTCTGAAAAACCAGTCTTCAGAATACTCCAATTACCAGACACACTGGCAAAGGAAATTACCAACCTACCTAAGGGGGCTTGGCAGTCAGAGAGAAGAGGATCAAATTGAAAACAAACTTAGTGAAATAAAGTTCTGGATGTGGTAAATCATTCAACACTAATAAATAAATGACATTGTGTTTAAGCAGAAAAGAATAATAATAATAATAATAATAACAATAATAATAAGAAGAAGAATAATAATAAGAAGAAGAACAAGAAGAAGAACAAGAAGAGGTGGAGGAGTAGGAGGGGGAGAAGAAAGGGGGAGGAAAAAGGAAGGATAGGGGGAGGAGGAAGAGGGGGAAGGAGAGGGGAGAAAATTAGCTTTAAATGCAGATGAATTAAAAACAATGGTCATAGTTAGTAAGGTCTTAGCAGCCAGGATGATGAAGTGTGAGATATACTTCAAAGCAAGGAACATAAATACAAACTATCTTGAATGGTTAAGTGAAAAACAAGCAAAAAGAGGATATATCAGACTTTTTCCATTCTTTTCTCTCAGTATACCTACTTTTTACAAAGTTAGTATAGATAAATTGTTTTCTTCTTTCCTTCAGTGATGAAAAATATTGTATGTTGCTCAGTGTGTTACATGAGTTTCATATTTTCAGTTGCACAGTAAATTAAAGCAATGCATCATATGCAGAATTTTTCTTGCTGTGTATGTTGTACACCTTAATGAAGGACAATTCTTAAAGTTATTATGGTAACATTTTATGCATTTGTCTTTTTTCTATTTTACTAATTTAAAAGGTAAATTTCAAAATAAGGAGATAGTCAAGATGTTAATAATAGTGATTTTAGTTATTGCTATATTATTTTCCTAAAGATCTCACTATGTACCTGAGGGAAAAAACTAATGAGAAAGATATCACGTGTGGTAAAATGAATAATGTCTTCATTTCTTCTTTTGAAAAGCTAAGATGTTGGTTTGCTGCGTGGCTATTATACTTCATTTTGTTTTCTGTATTTTGGACAGGAACCCTTGTTTCTTAAAAATGAGTCACAATTTGTAACAAATAGCTTAGAGTTAGGATTTCTAATTTTGGATATAGTGGGCTGGGATTTAGCCCAGTTGGTAGAGTGCTGCTCTACAGTCTCCAAGGTCCCGAGTTCAATTCCCAGCACTGCAAAAATGGGGGAAGGACATGGCAACCCACTCCCAAGGCAATCCCGAAACAGTCAGCCGTTGAAAACCCTATGAGGGTCGCTACGAGTCAGACTCGACTTTACGGCACCTAACAACAACAACAACAATTTTGGATATGGTATGGTTTGTCCCCCAAAGGTTCATGTGCTGGAAGTGTAGTTTAGCACATGTAATGGTATTAGAGGGCATGGAACCATTCAGATGTAGTGGAACCTTTAAAAGCTAGGGGTCCAGTGAACGATAATTAGATTATTGGGAGACACTATCCTTAGAAGTATTAATGTCTGTTTTATGCTAGTGACATGGGAGAAGGACCTGGCAGCCTACTCCAAAACAATCACCAAAAAATCAGCCATCAAAAATTCTATGAGTAGCAAAGAAGCACTAAGACAGTGCTCAGCATGGCACAGTGTCAGGTAGTGTTTTGTTCTGTTTTACATAGGGTCACTATCTATGAGTCAGACCTGACTGGGTGACACTTAACCACAACAATTCGTGATAGTTGAGTTAGATATTGTGGTACTTGATTGTTTATCATGAAGTTTTGTTGTTGTTGTTGTTGTTGTTAAGTGATGTTGAGTCAGGTTCTACTCATATTGTCTCTTGCTGGGTTTTTAATGGCTAATTGTTTTGGGATTGTTTTGGGATTGCTTAGGGAGTGGATTGCCATGTCCTTCTCTCATTTTTGCAGTGCTGAGGATCAAATCAAGGGCCTCAGAGAACACAGAGCAGCACTCTACCAACTAAGTTAAACCCCAGCCCATCATGAAGTTTAGGTTACGATTAAGAGTGTGGTCCTCTATGCCTACCCTCTAGCTTTCCATTTTGACAGCACTCCCTTGATGTAGTGTCATCCTCCATGTTAGGTCCCAGTATTGGTACAAATGCCTGGCTTAGTGTGCTTTTGCTCTCTTGGAATGAAAATCATGCATAGGCAGGAGTAGCTTCCTCAGTGTTAGCAGCCTGAGGCTCCTGAGTGACAGAAGCTGACAGACCAGGCCCTTGAAATTTGGAGACTTATAACTACATGCCCTGAGACTAGAGAATTATGGCTCCAAATTTCAATGTGAAAGACTTAAAGCTATATGTGCTCAGGTCAGAGCAAGCTTTCAGCTTTCAATGCCAGTGTCCCTGCACCTGGCAGTTAGTGTTGCAACCCACAAGGAGGCAGGGAGCAGGTATCCAGACACAGTGTCTTAACTGTTGACAACTCTCTGGAACTCTTCCAATGACTGTTGTTGTTGTTAGGTGCCATCGAGTCGGTATACGACTCATAGCCACCCTCACAGGGTTCTCAATGGCTGACTGTTTTGGGATTACCTTAGGAGTGGATTGCCAGGTCCTTCTCCCATTTTTGCAGTACTGGGAATTGAACTCAGGACCTCAGAGACTGCAGCGCAGCACTCTACCAACTGAGCTAAATCCTAGGCCTACTTCCAATGACTAGGACCCTGTATTTTAACTCTGTGTCTGGTTGCCTTATGTAGTCTTATCTGTTTGCCATATTCTCCCTTCTTGGTATTTCCTTAGTCCTTTGTAAACCCCACAGTGGCTGGTCCCAGATACTCTGTGGAACTCAATTACTTCTTCACTGAGGAGTGAAGTCCCAGGGATCTCTACTCCCTGGAATCACTCTTCAGTTGCCTTCTAGCTGCTCATGCAATGTGCCTAGAGCTAGAATCTCAGGTTTTTGTCTTCTATTTGTATAATAAAGACCATATTGTTGTTGTTGTTAGGTGCTGTCGAGTCGGTATCCAATTCATAGCCACCCTCATAGGGTTTTCAATGGCTGACTGTTTCGGGATTGCCTTTGGAGTGGATTGCCAGGTCCTTCTCCCACATTTGCGGTGCTGGGAATCGAACTCAGGACCTCAGAGACTGCAGTGCAGCACTCTACCAACTGAGCTAAATCCTAGCCCAATAAAGACCATAAGAAGATAGTAAAAGACCACTGGTCAGAAGCCTTTATTGGCCTAATGTTGCAACATGGGGATGTGGGGGAAGTATAGAGGAGAGGCCTCCTGGACTAACATGAAAAGACTGAGAAAAAGCCTGCTTATACAACTAGAAAAGAGGTATGGCATGTTTGTATCTGATAACTCCACTAGTCACAGCCGTGCATGTGCACAGATACCATTTCCACCAGTCTCAATCCTTACACATCCAACAATCACAAGCCTGCTTTACGAACCAATCGTGAGCCTCACTTTCTCACATTAGACCAATTATAGGCTTTTCCCCCAACTCATTGGAGAGGTGCTCTTCTTCCTTTCCTGAATGAGAGTAGCTTCAGAGAGAAGACATTCTTCTAAACTTTATCAAAGCTTATCTCACCTGAAATGGAGCTGTTTGAAGCTAGTGTCACCTAACTAGAACAGTAATGACCGAACAATGCCTCCTGAAGCAGGAGGCCTGGCTTTAGCAGCAGCCAGGTTTTTAGTGGTTCTTACAGTGGGAATGAAGTTTCTTCAGAGAAATCAGAGTGATCATGTGGTGTTCAAAACATCTGGGCCACCCCAAGGACTGTCTAGCCAGTTGGCCAAGAAGGGGCATATTGGCTGAGTATTCCTTACTCAAAAAATCCAAGCATAAGGGGAGAACAAATCAGCTGACATTCAAGAGATGTCTTTTATGTCTGATCTCAAACCTTTTGCTGGTTCACAGAATAAAACACAAAAACAAAACAAAAACAAAAACAGAAAACATTCTTGATTATCGAAGGCCAGCCAGGGCCTGCTGGTGAGGCTTTTCGTGTGTAACTTGAAGTGCTTGATGGAGGCCCTGAAAGCTGCTGCCCAAGGGAGTGAAAAGTTGTTCCTGAGGCTTTGTGTTCTCACAATAAGGCCAATAACCCCAGTGAACTCTGTGCTGACTTCCCTATCTGTTTGTTAAGCTTCAGGAGACACCTGTGCTGTGTGTCTTTGGATGGCATGGGAACGCTGAGAAGAAGGCTTTGTTTCTCTATTTCAAGTACTTTGGTAAGCTGTGGACAGAAACTAAGTTCTCTTTAAACAAATATCTTAGAGTGCTTGGAAAGTTCTTTTTAGGTGAAAACAAAGTATATAAAACTGCAGCACGAAGTTAATAAACATCTTACTCTTTTGTAAGATCCCCTGTGTCCCACTTTCTTTCTAGTCAGCCCCTCAACTCTGCTATGCAACACAGCAAAAACAACGCTTGATGGCATTTAACAATGCTTAATTCCTGACCAAGTACCCTTAGGGAAGATTGGACCCCTGTGATCTATCTCCCTAGGAGATCCTCACAAGGTGCTGCCACCTAATCTTGAACTTCCCTGCTTCAAGAAAGGTGAACTACATAAACATATATTGTTTTTTAGACAAAAGCTCCCTATGTTGCTCAGGCTGGCCTCAAACTTGTTTCTTCTGCCTCTGCATCATGAGTATAGGGGTTATAGGTATCAACCATCACGCTTGGCCTAACTTCTTTTCCTTACAATGTACAAAAATTTAGGAATTCTTTTATAGAAACACAAAACAGACTAAGGTAACATTATTACTTATCATCGAGAAAAGTTTAATAAGATATTTAAAAAAGTATTTTGGAACAGTGTCTAATCCCTTTCCAAAAAATTTGTTGTTGTTGTTGTTAGTTGCCCTCCAGTCGTTGTCCTACTGATAGCACCCCTATGTACAACAGGTGAAAAACTATTGTCAGTGCTTCTCTGCTATTCACAGGGTTTTCAATGGCAGATTGATTTTTTGGGAGCAAATTGCCTGGGTCTTCTCCCAATCCTCCAGTATCTAGTGCTCCCAGGGGTTTCCCATCCAAATATTAACCAGGCCCAAACCTGCTTAGCTTCTGAGATATGATGTGATCAGATGCCACAGTGCTATGGCAGTAGGAAAAATAAAATTGTAGTAGTAAATAATTCATAGTTATTAGAACCTGATAGAATTTGAGAGTATTAGAACTATTTGTTTTTACATATTATGTCATCAGGGAGCTAAAATTAAGACCAAAGACCAACAGATCTTATTTGTGAAAATCTAAATAATAACTAGTCATAGCCTTGAGTACTAGAGAGTCTCTGCTAAAACTATTCATTATTGCAGTGTTCCTTGAAATCAGCTGTATATAGTAAACAGATAACAATTGCTTTCCTGTAAAAGTTTATATGAAAATATAAGCAATGGGTTGTATTTTACCAGCCCTTATATAAAGACTGCACAGTTATGAAGACATGAGTTACTTCTTCAACATTTTCATGAAACTAAGGGGAAATTAAAAGTTCATTTATTATAAATGGGAAGAATTTTGGTATAAACAATACATTCAAAATTGTAGATTTTCCTGTTACTTTGTTATTTTTCTTGCTTTAAGAAATTTCTGTTTATCTGTTTACACACTCATTCATTCAATAGACATTTATGGATCTTTTATTTTGGGTTAAGTTTTATGATAAACATCAGAAGGTAATTGAATAATCCATTCCTAGTCCCTATCTATAAAAAATGCCATGATATAGGGAGATATAAATTACATTTAAAAATAGAAAATATTTATCATTTCCTTATAATAATAACTTTTTAAAAACTACACTTCTACCTATTTTGAAGTATCAGATACGTTGTTGTTAATTCAAGCCTGCAGCTGTACCACTGTGGTGTCAGATACCATCAGATCTCAGAAGCTAAGCAGGGTAAGGTCTGCTTAGTACTTGGATGGGAGACTGCCTGGGAGCACCAGGTGCTATAAGCTTGGGAGAAGGACCCCACAACCCACTCCCTCAAAACAATCAACCATTGAAATCCTTATAGCAGGGAAGCACTAACAATACTGTTTCCCTGTTGTATATATGCTCACTATCAGGCAGACATTGACTGAAGGGCACCTAAAAACAATTGTTCATTCTAGTCACCTCACTGTGTAAGTGAACACTAGAGGGCCGAATGCCATGGCACAGAACTGTAATCCCAGCTACTCAGGAGGTGAAACAGGAGGATCAGGAGTTTGAGACCAGAGGCAGTCTGCAGAACATAGTGAGACCATGTCTCAAAAGAATAAAAAAAGGGGCCAGGAGTGCTGCTCAGTGACAGAGTACTTACTTAGCTTATGTGAGGCTCTGGGTTCAACCTCTGTGTACTGGAGAAACAGCAACAAAACAACAACAACAGCAACAACAACAACAACAACAAAGTATGGCTAAGCTCCCATTAGGACTTTGACTAAGTCCAAGTCCTTTAACTTTGTGTATATATAACTTAGGCTTTGCCCTCTTTAAGTTGATGGGTAGCTAATGACAGAAAGTAACAAAAAATAATGCATGTGATGTTATTAGATAAATATTAAAGTTCGAGTGAACAATGTATTTAATATTATTTATAATATTTATGTAGGTTAGGGTTTAGCTCAGTTGGTAGAGTGCTGCTCCGCACTCTGTGAGGACCAGCGTTTGATCCCCCATACCACAAAAATAGAGAAGGACTTGGCAATCTACTCCTGAAGCAATCCCAAAACAATTAACTATTGAAGACCCTGTAAGGGTCGCTATGAGTTGGACCCAACTTGACGGCACCTAACAACAGCACATCATAATAATCATGTAAACGCTCATAAGAAGTAGTGTCCACAGAAATAATAAATGATATCTGCATTCTAACACATTGACATTCCTATGGCTACAAATTAATAAATCATGCTGGGTTGATGGTAGGAGACCTTTTCATCTTTAAGATATTCTGTGCAATCTTTCTTTGTAGTTATAGATCTCATATGTATTATGTGATAAAATTTTCAGTCTTAATTTAAAATGACTTATTATATTTCTTATTGTCCACTTTCTTCAATGTCCTGGAAAGGCTCTTAATTTACATAAATCAAATGTCAGTGAATTAAATGTAAAAATTACATGTGAAAGAACAAAGTATTATTTTTAGCTTCCACTATCTAGAACAGCAGGAGGAGACTACAAGTATAAAGAGATGGCCCCTTTAGAGCAACATAATATAATATTTCTAAACTTTAGCAAACTCGATTACTGTCAGTCAAATGAGGCAAATGGGCAAAGTAATTCTAGCCTCTATTATAAATAGACACAGAATACAGTAGCACAGGAACCACAACCAAATAACAATTCATATCTTAGATATGCAAGCATATTTCCCCTGTCAGGAGTAGATAACAACTTTATTTTCTTTACATTTCAAGTGAAGCATCATTTCAGAGATGAATTTGCTTGATTTCTTAAAAAGGCACAGACATTAGAAGGAAGCTGCATGACATGATAAAAACAACAACAACAACAACAACAAAAGAAACCTGAAAAAGTATAACCATTATTGATTCAAGTCTTACATCTGCCACTTACTAGATACTTGGCTTTAAGACCAATTATTTAATCTTTTTTGCAACTCAGTTTCTTCAAATACAAGTGATAAGTATAACATATGAGAGGATTTTTGCACAGACCAATTGGGTCTAGGAAAAAAAACTGTTACCCTAATGATAATCAATAATGAAAGGTATAATAAAATGCCCACAAATTTTATATATATGATAAAATATGCTTATATTTGTGAATGTTAATACTTCTTATTATATAATTCTAGGCTGGGATTTGGCTCAGTTGGTAGAGTGCTGCGCTGCAGTGTCTGAGGTCCCGAGTTCAATTCCCAGCACTGCAAAAATGGGAGAAGGACCTGACAATCCACGCCCAAGGCAATCCTGAAACAGTCAGCCATTGAAAACCCTATGAGGGTAGCTATGAGTCGGATACTGACTCGACGGCACCTAACAACAACAACAACAATTATATAATTCTAATAATAGCCAGATACATAGTTTTCATAAATACTTATTCTTCTAGCAACATGCAAAGGTTTTTACTTATGTAGTAATATTTATTATACTATTTATTCATTTATTTAGTTCTTATGGTAACTATTTGATTAATTCAGTAACTATTTTTCATTTATCTACTAGTTACTTATCACACTATTGTATCCTAGTTACTGTTTTAGGTAGTGAGATATTTTAAAAATTATGAAAAATAATTTTGAAATATTACGTTTATTTTTATGTTGTTTTCTCCAAATTACTTGGAAAATTTTAGAATACATAAGAAGTATTAAACAGTACAAGCAATTTTAATTTATGTTTCATGCTTAATTAAAATACACAAGCGTACTGCCACAGTTAATTCACATATACACATATGCACATAACACATATGCACACATATGGGAATCTCTTTGAAGTAGCTTATAGATAGCAGGATTGTTCATTCTTAAATATTTCAAAATGTATCACCTGAAATTATATCAATATACATATTCTGGGAAAGTTAACATAATCCCATAATATTTTCTAGTGCTTACTCTATATTCATATTGCTCCATTTTATGTAACTGTTTTCATAGGTTGTACTTATTAAATGAGGATCAAAATTGCTTAATTAGATTTTTGCTCAGTTGAAAGTATTATATTTACAATTTAAGCTGAATAACCAAGGGTGTTTTGTGTTAAGAGGCTATTTCTGCATTATCAAACTGTATTTTAATTTCATAAATCTCATTTGCATTTGCAAATTATTTTTACTTATTATCATTTTTGCCCATAGCTATACACTGACTCTCTAAATAATGAGTACTATCACTCATTAGTCTATAAAAATTTCCTAGACTTTTAGTTATCCAAATTAGCTCTGCAGAATAATTTTCACTAGCAAATTCCAAATATAGACTTTTGAAAAACTTTTGTTAGTATTCTTTTAGTTAGTGTACAAATTACTAGGCTGTATTATGACATTTTCATACATGCATATCATTGTATATTGCTCATATTATCCCCTCCAATCTCTCAGTACTCCCCTCTTCCTGGTGATTTCCTTCCTCTCCATCAATTGGCCAATTTTGCTTATATATGCTATTGTTGTTGTTAGGTGCCATCAAGTCTTGTCCGAGGCATAGTGACGCTCATAGGGTTTTCAATGACTGATTGTTTTGGGAATGCCTCAGAAGTGGATTGCCATGTCCTTCTCCCATTTTTTTGTGGTGAAGCGAATCGAACTCGGGACCTCAGAGACTGCAGAGCAGTGCTCTACCAACTGAGCTAAATCCCAGCCTGCTTATATACACTATATATACTATGAAATATATACTATTATGATTGTTGTTATTAGGTACTGTAGAGGGGGTGCCCAACTCATAGTGATCCTATGTGCAACAGGTGAAACACTATTGTTGTGCTTCTCTGCTATTCACCCTATAAATAGCTATTTGTGTTTTGGGAGTGAGTTGCTGGGTCCTTCTCCCAAGCCTACAGCACCTGGTGTTCCTAGGCAGTCTAAGTACTAATCATTCCAAGTGCTTACCTGGCCCGACCCTGCTTAGCTTCCAAGATCTGCTGGGATAGGATACCAGAGTCATGCACAGTGGCAATATATACTATTATGTTGTTGTTGTTAGGTGCTGTCGAGTCGGTATCTGACTAATAGCGACCCTCTGTACAACTGCAGAAACACTACTGTCAGTGTTTCTCTGCTGTTCATAGGGTTTTCAATTGCAGATTGATTTTTGGGAGGGGGTTGCCAGGTCCTTCTCCCAAGCCTACAGCTTCTGGTGTTCCCAGGCGGTTTCCCATCCAGGTACTAACCAGGCCCGACCCTGCTTAGCTTCCGAGATCTGACGGGATCGGATGCCACAGAGCTACAGCTGCAGGCTCATACTATTATATAACATAAATATTATATATGTAATATACATGTAATATTCACACAGTTACATATATATTTAAATCTTAATTCTACCTTTGAGGGAAAAAGATACTTTCCTACTGCACCCCCATTGCTCTTTCTTTATTGTCCCCTCCTCCCCTTAACCCCTCGCTCCCACACAGTAGTCTCCATTCTACTTTATGATATATATATATATATATGTATATATATATATATAAATACACACACACATATATATGTATATATATGTATATATGTATATATACACATATATACATATATATGTATATATATATACACACATATATATGTATATATGTGTATATATGTATATATACACATATATACATATATATGTATATATATATGTGTGTATATATATATATATACATATATATATATACATATACACACACACACATACATATATATGCATTATGGCTGGGATTTAGCTCAGTTGGTAGAGCGCCGCTCTGCAGTCTCTGAGGTCCCGAGTTCGATTCTCAGCACTGCAAAAATGGGAAAAGGATGTGGCAACCCACTCCCAAGGCAATCCTGAAACAATCTGCCATTAAAAACCCTATGAGGGTCGCTATGAGATGGACACGACTCAACGGCACCTAACAACAACAAAATATACATACATATATATTTATATGTATATGTATGTATATATTTGTGTGTGTGTGTACACATGTATCTCAAAGTATTGAATACATATATTGAAACCAAACGTCCATATATGAAAGAAAACATGTGATATTTGTCTTTCTGGGTCTGTCTTCTTGTTAGGTGCAATCGAGTTGGGTCTGACTCAGAGGGACCCTGTGTACAACAGAACAAAATACTCCCCACCATTGCCATACATACTATCTTTTTTTATGTTTAATCCTTTGTTGCAGCAATTATGTCAATCCTTCTAGTCAAGGGTCTTCTTTTTCTTCGCTGACCCTCAGTTTTCCCAAATATGATGCCCTTCTACTAAGATTGGTCCTTCCTGACAACATGTCCAAAATACTTAAGATGCGGTCTAACTACCTTTGCTTCCAAGGAGTACTCTGGATACACTTCTTCCAGGATTTATCTATGCCTCAACCTGGAAATGTTCTTCCTATATTTTCTTCTAGCAGTTTCAAAGTTTTGGTTTTTACATTAAGGTCTTTGATCCAATTTGTGCTGTTTTTTTTTTTTATGCAGGTGAGAGATATGGATCTAGTTTCATTCTTCTAGATGATGATATCCAGTTTTTCCTGCACCATTTGTCAAAGAAGCAGTCTTTTCTCCAGGATTTCAAACCTGAAACAAATTGGGCTAAAGTCTGGGTGTACATTCAATATGTTAAAATTTAGAAAGACTGAATTTTATCTTGGGTTTGAATCCTAACTTATTTACCATGCATAAAGTCCACTAATGTTTGATGCTTGCCTCCCTACCTCCACTCTCTGTTATAGATTTAGTTGAAAGGTAATATTTCAAAATATCTTTTCATATAAAGAGTTATCTAAATTTACTACTAATGTGTCAAAAATGTAAGGTATTAAAATACCATAAATATTGACAACATTTTTTTCTGTTATTTCTCTTAATCCATATATAAATCAAGATCTATTTCAAAATACATGATATTTACTAGTAGATGCTCAATATTACGTCATACAGAGAGCGGAAAGCATGTTTGTTTATTGCTTGTTTATTGTTTGTTTTTTGTTTTCTTGTGGTACTGGGGCTCAAACCAAAAGCCTTGAGCACCCTAAACACATGCACTGCCACTGAAAAACACCCTTCCCTGCATGTTAGTTTAATATTTACAATAGCCAGTAATTGTTTGTTAATATAATATAAATATATGGTAGACCATTGGAAGATAAACTCAATATACTAGGTCTGGATGAGTTTGGAAACAGTGTCCAAATTTATACACATCTGTTACAAAGTCAGTTATACTTTGTCAAAATATGGAACATAATTATCTAAGGATGAAAGATATTTAAAATCCATGTAAATGTACTCAGTAGTACTATTCCTGAAAAGACTCCAGCAGGATATAAGAATTCTTACAAATATATAAAATGATTCAAATACCTGAATTTTTATTTTCAAAATAAATATAACACTTCTTTACACTCTGTATATCAGAAAACTCTATTGCAAAAGCTACACTACATGCTGATTCTTTTAACTTATCCAAAATGCATCTGACATGTTTTCAAAATGTTCCATGAATAAATTTTATTCTGCCTGATGCACAGTCATTCATCAAAGTTGGGTCCAGAGGATTACTACATTTTCAGATGATGGAATAACTAGTAGAAAACTAGTCCCCTTGCTATACACAGTCATATATTGTTAGAAAAAAAATGTATGAGGCTTTGTTTTAAGGCTGTGAACACCTCTTAGGGCAAGATGATGATCTCTGAGTGAAAGATAGTCATAAAACAAGTCCCAACATTGCCATATCCCCTGTCTCCTTTTCTTCATATATTCTAGACATAGAATTTACCCACTTGACCAAGGCAGATTTCTGTATGATCTTCCCTTACTTACCTTGTAATTTTAATCAGTCTTGAAGACTTGTTGATTCCCTCTCCTTGCTCTCTTTCCTGTTCTTCCTATCTTTAGCCCTTGACTTCCCTTTTAACATGTTCCTTTCTACTGCATGATAATTGGAATTATTTAATCAGAGGGGTATTTCTGATATATCTGAGCTGTGAATCCTTCTTTGATGTTGTAGTTCATTCAGCGTTAAATTGTCTATTTCTGTGCTAGTTCTTCACATTTTAACTTTTGTCTGCATGTTCTGTAGCTTCCTGGACTTGTTCATTCACATGTTTCTATTTTGGACATGCTCTTTCTTCCTTCTGTAGTACAAAGTGTTGGTTTTCCATCACTATAACAATACTTGATACAATCAGTATATAAAGAAAAAAGGTATATTTTGGCTCATGTTTTCAGACATTCCAGTCCATGAGCTATTGACTTTGTTTTTCTGGGCTTGTGATGAGGCAATATATCAGGAAGGAGGGAGCACAGTGGAATAAAACCACTAATGTCATGGCCATAAAATGAAAGAGATGAGGAAGAAAAGACTGAGGTCCCAAAATCCTCTTCAAGAGTTTGTCTCTAATGACCTAAAATCTCTCACTAGATTTAAACTCTTAAAGATTCTATCATGTCCCTATTACCTCATGGACTGGGGACCAATTCTCCAATACATTAGCTTTTAGGGACTACTATAGATACAATTGCCTACAGCAGTAGCCCTGTGGCACCCGATCCCATCAGATCTCAGAAGCTAAGCAGGATTGGGCCTGGTTAGTACCCAGATGGGAGACCACCTGGAAACACCAGAAGCTGAGGCTTGGGAGAAGGACCTGGCAAACCCCTCGCAAAAATCAATCTGCCATTGAAAACCCTATGAACAGCAGAGAAGCACTGACAATAGTGTTTCCCCTGTTATATAGAGGGTCGCTATGAATCGGATACCAACCCGACGGCACCTAACAACAACAACAACAACAGCATAGATACAATTATAGAGCACACATATAGTCATTTGTGGTATCTCTCAGCCCTTTTTTGGAAGAGGCATCCCAAGATTAACACTATAGAGTAAGGAACACATCATATATTCTTTAGTGTTGCTATACATAGAGTCGCTATGAGTTAGACTCAAATCCACCACACCTAACAAAAACAACAACAATGTTGCATAATTCAGTTGGTGAGCCATGGATATCACAATGTGGAAACTGACAAATCACAAAAATATTTTAAATAAATGGATGTATCTTTTACATTTTTTATTTGTTATACCTATTAGGCATCAGAATGTTTATTGGGAGAATATCCAGGTTTTGTCAAACTTACTTAATCATTTAAAGATAATAATGAAAAGTCTGTTATCAGGTGTTATATTATCTAAATTAATGTCTAGTTTATGTATCCTATTAGCTATGTATAAGTATACTTTGTTGTTATTGTTGTTGTTAGGTGCAGTCGAGGTGGTATCTGACTCATAGTGACCTTAAATACAACAAATGAAACACTATTGTCAGTTCTTGTCTGCTATTCATAGGGTTGTCAATAGTGGATTAATTTTTGGGAGTGGATTGGTCCTTCTCCCAAGCCAAGCCTTCTCCCATCCAAGTACTAACCAGCCCCTACCCTGCTTAGATTCCAAGACCTGATGGGATCAGATGCCACAGTGCTATGGCTGCAGGTAAAGTATACTTTAAGTCCCTCATAAATTAATCCATGTAGAATATTTAGAATAGAAAATGTTCAATAAATCTTGCTATATGTATTCATAATTGTTAGAAGTCAAGTTTTAATGTTTAGGTCCTTACTTCACCCTGTATACTATGGCCATTTTTTGTTTTTTTTTTTGTACTGGGGGTTGAACCCAGGGCCTCACACCTGCATGCTCTGCAAGTGTTGGACCACAGAGCTGTGCCCCCAGCCCATTTTTTCACTTTTTGAGACAGGGTCTTGATAAGTTATGCAGACTGCCTCTGGTCTCAAACTTGCCATCCTCCTGCCTCCACCTCCCGGGCCACTGTGATTACAGGCGTGTGCCACCATGCCTGGCACATTATGGCCATATTTTATAAATTAATCCTCTGATAGGCTTTGACATCACTCATAATTACCTATTTCATGTTCCATTGCACTCATCTGTTTGTTTATTTAGTTTCCCACTAGTCATGAGAATCATGGAGGTAAGAAGTTTGACTTTGATCAGTATAGTTATATGTTTTTGCATTTTCATCAGCGTATAAAATTGGCAATTTTACTGATATGCCCACCAGGCAGGACTGTAGGAATCCTGATATGGAAAATTGAATGAATTCAAAGAAATAATGGCATCTATGCAGAAACTGATCCAATTTAGGAAAAGTTGTCAATTCTGAAACTGAAGATCATGTTAGTAAATACTAAGATCTGGGAAAAAGTTAGGTGAGAGGTCAGAGAGTAGAAGTGTAGCAAGGAAAGTCCGTACATAACCTGCTAGATGAGAATATGTGGGTTCAGTCTTACATAATCAGTCTGACTTGCCTGATTTTAGGCAATCTGATTGCAAAACACTCTATGTATCTAGATGTAGGTAAACTGTGGCATCAAGAAGTATTCTATGTATGCAGTTGGTATTCATTAAATTTTGAGAATTATAAAGAATTATTAATCTTCCATTGTTTTCTATATCAAATAAGAAATAGACTGACACCTTTAAAGTTGTGTAGCTCATATTAGTATTAAATTTTACAGTTCATCATTAAGCCTTTCACATTTTTTATTTGTTCATTCCTGTGGTATGCCATCTTGTACTTGCAACTGCAGATACATGTCAAAATGAATAAGCAAACATGGAAAAATATTGGCTTTATTTTTGAACAGATATTTTTCAAATTAAATATAAACACATATAGACCATATGAATTAGCTTAACATTTAAAAAAATTACATAATAAGCAGTAACATATTGAATAACATGCTGTCACGGTGTATACAAATACTTGTAATATGCTTGATTTTGAAAAAATTCATAATATTTAGAATTTATTTACACTATATCATCTTTTGAAATTGTTGACAAATGTTACAAATTTCTTTTAATTAGCCTAAATACTTTTCCTAAAATAAATAAGTGTATCATTATTACCTACAGTAAATACTGTCAGTATTTGAAATATTCATGCATTACCTGTTGTTGTTGTTAGGTGCCATCGAGTCAGTATTCAACTCATAGAGACCCTCATAGGGTTTTCAATGACTGTTTTGGGATTGCCTTGGGAATGGGTTGCCAGGTCCTTCTCCCATTTTTGCGGTGCTGGGAATTGAACTGGGGACCTCAGAGACTGCAGTGTAGCACTCTACCAACAGCTAAATCCCAGCCCATGCATTACCTAGAGTTATATAATATATCAGTGTAAGACCTTGTGATTTAAATGTCAGTCTTTTTCACTATTTTCTTTCTTTCTTTTTTTCTTTCTTACTTTTAAAGTTTGTTGTTGTTGTTGTTCTTGTTGTTAGGTGCCATCAAGTCAGTATGGGACTCATAGTGACCCTATGTCCAACAAACAAAACAGTATTGTCAGTGATTCTCTGCTATTCATAAGGTTTTCAATGGCTGGTTGTTTTTTGAGAGTGGGTGTCCGGGTCCTTCTCCCAAGCCTACAGCACTGGTCTTCCCAGGGGGTCTCCCATCCAAGTACTAACCATGTCCAACTCTGCTTAGCCTCCCAGATCTGACTGGATGGGACACCACAGTGGTAGGTCTGCGAGCATTTTAAAAGTGTATATAATCTAAATCCAGTTTTCATGTACATTTCTTCCAGAAAAGAAAATTAACATATTTTCTGGTAATAATTTACAGAACTTGGTAATTACAGAGTGTCAGAAATCAACTTTGAATAATGATAGTGTTTCATTATCATCATATTGTTTGTTGTGTTGTTAAGTGCAGTCAAGTCAGGTCCCACTCATAGCAACCCTCATAGGGTTTTCAATAGCTGATAATCATCTGTAACGGTAAAATAATTTCACTAGCTACATATGGCCTGCAGCCATAGCCCTGTGGCATCCTATCCTGTCAGATCTCAGAAGCTAAGCTGTGTAGGACCTGGTTACTACTTGGATGGGAGACCACCTGAGAACACCAGGTACTGTAGGCTTGGGAGATAGACCCAGCAACCCACTCCCAAAAATCAAGCTGCCATTGAAAACCCTATGAATAACAGAGAAGCACTGACAATACTGTTTCCCCTATTGTATGTAGGATCTCTATGAGTGGGACACTGACTACTTGGCACCCAACAACAACAGCATGCTACATAAAAATGACAGGGGAGTTAAGATCTCTAAAAAAGCTGATGTTTAGGTAATGTAGATGCTGATTTTTCCTGCTCTAATAGAAAATGTGATGTTAGGAAGAAAGAGATTTCTTTTTACACAATTATTTATTTACGTGTTTAACCTCTTGCACTAAGTTTGTACAAGCTGGTGAAAACTAGCAAATTATTTCTCCCACATAATTATACCCACACATTCCCAGAAGTATAAATACATGGTTGAACTAGTGTTACTATATATCACCATAATAAAACAATTACATAGTAAAATACATTATCAGAGATCCAAATATTAAGTTGCATGTCTCAGAAGATACTTAAGTATTAGATGTCTACTAAATCCATTAGAAGGAACTCACATCTTTTCTTTTTTGGAAGAAAAGGTAGGAAAAGAAGGAACAAAATCACAATTCAAACAAAATATAAGTTGGGAAACCCTTCTGATAAGTATGGAAATAACTATAAGAATTTCAGAAATCTTATGATCAATAATTGTTTTAAGTACAAAAACAAAGTATTTCTACCCTTAAAATTTTTACTAAGTGAAAGAGCATATTCTACATGTTCTGTACATGTCAAGGGCAAATTTACTAAAAATATTTAATAGTGTTCTCCCATTCTTTTTTGGCCCTCTTTGTTAAAATGCACCTCAGAGTGCAAACATTAAATTAGTTGTAAGGCTTTTCCTTTTTCTCTGGAGACATTATTTAAAAAGTGCTTCTTTAAAGATGTAGATTCTGAAACTGGACATTTCTTATAAGAGCACAAGGTAAGATATATAGAATGATTAAATAATTGTTCTGAGAGTTGATAAATTTGTTTTAAAAATGATGATAAGGTAAACCTGATGTATACAGGTATGAGTATGTGGGATGTACACATAAAATGAGCAGACAGATAACATATATCCCCTACAATCTCTGAAATGACTGAAGGAATAAACTACATAAAATCCAGAGTGTTCTTAGTTCCTGGAATTCCAGTTCAGTATGTTAATAAAATATACAAGTAGTGTTCTGGTTATTTTTGTGCCTAACCTTTCTAAATTTCCTATGTATTGGTGAGATTCTAACATAGAAATAGATTTAAATATATAATACAAACCACATGATTTTAGGAAAGGTCAAGTGGGACAAGTGATAAGAATATTTTAAATGCTGAATAGCAAGAATTTTTTGTTAAGTACACAAGTAGGTTGATCATAACCCAAAGAAGTTGTAATTAGGTCAAGCTCGTGTCCTGGTAAAATGGCTTTTCAATACTCCTATTGAAACTTAATGTCACTTATTCACCAAGCCAGCATGTTGGCTAATATGTACAACAAATTAGGTCCTATCTCTAAGTTTCACTTTCAAGACTAAGGCATCAAGTGCCTTCATTTTACTGAAAGCAACAGTTTGTTTCTATGACCATTAGAGTCTTTGAAGCACAGCCACATTTTAGGACATGTCTTTTCCAAATACAAAAGTTGCTTGCTATTAAAAGCTCCACACCTCTTTTGTCTTATGAATTGTACTAAATCTTCATTTCAAGGTTTTGGAACATGAGTCCTTACATAAGCAAGAATAGGGCTAATATAATTTGTCAAACTTTATACTTTTGTTTTTGAGTCCTCCTTTCTGCAGCGATGCTCACAGAAATAAAAGCAGTTCCCTTCTGGGGATTCCTTTTTTTTTTCCATTCAGTTCTGTTCATTGGCAAACATCTCAGTGTTTAATCACATTTTCCCTTCAAGGCACTGGCCTTTTGGCTCTTCTCGTGGCAAAGGGATACTACCTGAGACTAGCATATTCACTACTGAAGCTTGTGAGGAGACGAGAGATACCTTTCACACCTTGCTGATTCTGCCTGGAGTGGACTTCAGGGTTCCTGCTTGACCTCTCCACACAGAAACCAGCAATCCTCACCCTGGTCCAAAAGGGGAATCTCCATTAAGACATCACCTTTAAAACTTACAGACACTAGATTTATGTCAGGATCTTTGAAGCCAGTGTCTCATAGTTTCTCAAATGTGGCATGGCCATAATATAAACTTGATAATGGATTTATGTGGCCAAAGGATGACACTCTGGATTATAATATTTTGACAGATTTAGGCAACTGTGGCTGCCAAGAAGGCAAGTGATCTGAAGTCCCCTACATTCAGGCCTTCTTTTCACTCTTCTGTAACTCCTGCACTGCACCACACAGCATATCTTTATCCCCCATTCCACTATCCCCCCCTTATACTCTATATCTGATTTCTCTTTCGAGTCTTTTGACCCAGCTACCCATGTGTCCCCCATGTGTCTATCCAGACAATGTTCAGTTGTCTTCAGTACCCTCAGTACCCAATGCTCCCTTCTCTTCCTACCTTTCTCCTTATCTGCCCCTTTCGGATTCCTACCCAACTTTCCTTGACCTCACTTCATCTTCATCCTCCCCCAAACTCTCCTCAATTTCTTCCACCTCTTTGACTGTACCGACAATGGTCTCACCGCCCACACACTTTCCTCCATATTTTGATGCCAGGTCTAGCTGCACTTCCGAGCTAATTCATCCCTTATGGGAAGTAGCAGGAGTGGAAAATATCATTCATGTCCATGTACCTTTCTCTCTCTCTGACCTCTCTCAAGTTGAAAATGAGTGGGAAACATCGCTGAGGCTCCACAGACCTACATAAAGGAGTTTCAGTACCTCACTTAGTCCTGCCAGTTAACGTGGAATGATGTCTGTTTCATTCTTTCCTCCATCCTAACTTCCCAGGATAGGGAAATAATCTTTATCTACACCCAAGCCCAGGGGGATGAACTTCATCGCCAAGATAATTACAACCCTGTGGGTGCCTTGGATGTTTCCCAAACTGACCCCAGTTTGAATTATCAAGACCATGCTACACACCCTGAAAATTTGGCTTGTATGATAATTTGCTTAGTTGCAGGACTCTCCAAGGCTGCCCATAAGGCTGTAATTATGATAAAATCTGGGAGATAACCAATAGGCAACATGAAAATCCTGCCCTTTTCCTTTCTTACCTCACAGAGGCCCTCCAAAAATGCATGGTCTTGGCCCCACACATCCCTGTGGTAGACATTTTCCTCAAATGCATTTCATCTCTCAATCTGCCCCAGATATATGGAACAAATTTCAAAATTTAGAAGGTGGTCTTCAAGCTCCTCTATGGCAACTCCAATTCTTGGCCTTTAAGGTCTTTACTAATTGGGATGAAAATGGCCCAAAGCAAAACAGGTCAGAGGTAACATAAATGCCAAATACTACCCACCACCAACAGGCCCAAAAATGGCCCACCCAAGAGGGCAACAGGGTTATACTCCACAACTGAAAATGCCCTAACATAGGCAAGGAAATACTCATCCAGGTACCTGTTTCAACTGTGGCAAAGAGAGACACTGGAAAAACTGTTGCCCTAATCCCTGGCCACCATCAGATACTTGCCCCTCATGCAGAGGCGATCACTGGAAATCAGACGCCTGACCTGCCCCTCTGAGTGGATCTGCATCCCAGACAACTCACCAACTGCCTGGCTGTGAGGTCCCTGATGTCTTGCACCTAGCCACGGAGGAATGATGGGACCCAGAGATGATTGTCCCGATTTCTATCAGCTCAGCAGAACCCAGGGTAACTCTGATGGTGGCAGGTAAGCCGAATTCCTTTTTGCTTTATACAGGGGCACCATACTCAGTCCTGTGAGAATATCCAGGGTAACTTTGTACTTCAAGAGTGTCTATACTGGGGGTTTTGTACAGAGCTTTTCCATCATCTCTTTGCACATATGTGGTCAATTTGATTTCTGTATGTTCCATCTGGTGAAGTCCATGTGTATAGTCTCCGTTTATGATGTTGAAAAATGTATTTGCAATGAAAAGGTCATTGGTCCGACAAAATTCTATCATGCGATCTCCAGCTTCATTTCTGTCACCAAGACCATATTTTCCAACTACTGGGCTTTCTTCTTTGTTTCCAACCTTTGCATTCCAGTCACCAGTGATTATCAGTATGTCTTGATTGCATGTATGATCTATTTCAGATTGCAGAAGCTGATAGAAGTCTTCCTGTGGATCAGACTGTCAACTTCTCATATGAAAGTTCAAACTGAAGCTGAAGAAAATTAGAACAAGTATATGAGAGCCATGGTATTGCCTTGAGTATATCCCACCTGAGTTCAGAGACCACCTCAAAAATAGGTTTAATGCATTAGACACAAATGACAGGAGACCAGAAGAGTTGTGGCATGACATAAAAGATATCATTCAAGAAGGAAGCAAAAAGTTCTTAAACAGACAAGAAAAAAAGAAAAGGCCAAATTACATGTCCAAAGAGACACTGGACCTTGCCCTTGAACGTCGAGCAGCTAAAGCAAAAGGAAGACATGATGAAGTTAAGGAACTAAACAGAAGATTTCAGAAGGCAGCTCGAGAAGACAAAAACACATATTATAATGACATGTGCAAGGAGCTGGAGGCAGAAAACCCAAAGGGAAGAACACGCTCTGTGTTTCTCAAGCTTAAGGAAGTGAAGAAAAAGTTCAAGCCTCGAGTGGCAGTAGTGAAAGATTCTACAGGGAAAATATTAAATGATGCAGGAAACATCAAAAGAAGATGGGAAGAATACACAGAGTCATGATACAAGAAAGAATTGGTAGACGACCAACCATTCCAAGAGGTTGCATATGAAGAGGAACCAATGGTGTTGAAGGATGAAGTGGAAGCTGCCTTGAAAGAACTGGTGAAACACAAAGCTCCAGGAATTGATGGGATACCAATAGAGATGTTTCAACAAACAGATGCAGCACTGGAAGTGTTAACATGTTTATGCCAACAGATTTGGAAAACTGCTACTTGGC